>JASANE010013655.1:0-77222 GCA_030248225.1 Trileptium ribeirensis | reverse complement strand
GTCAGTGGTTGAGCAACAATGATAAACCTGAAAATGTTGCTTGCATTTTTATTTTAAAAATAAATAATCGCCCATAGAAAATAGATCACCCTGTTGCATGTTTACAAAGTCAAATATTATTGCAACACGTAGCCACTTTCATGCGTTTACAAACGTGGTGTCAAAAAACGCTATTTGGAATAAAAACATTGCAGGTTTTTCCGCTGTCATATAGCGTTGCGAATTGGATAAAAATTCCATTAGATTCTCACATTATAATGTAAATCACAATTTCGTCAGTGGTTGAGCAACAATGATAAACCTGAAAATGTTGCTTGCATTTTTATTTCAAAAATAAATAATCGCCCATAGAAAATAGATCATCCTGTTGCATGGTTACAAAGTCAAATATTATTGCAACACGTAGCCACTTTCATGCGTTTACAAACGTGGTGTCAAAAAACGATATTTGGAATAAAAACGTTGCAGGTTTTTCCGCTGTCAGATAGCGTTGCGAATTGGATAAAAATTCCATTAGATTCTCACATTATAATGTAAATCACAATTTCGTCAGTGGTTGAGCAACAATGATAAACCTGAAAATGTTGCTTGCATTTTTATTTTAAAAATAAATAATCGCCCATAGAAAATAGATCATCCTGTTGCATGGTTACAAAGTCAAATATTATTGCAACACGTAGCCACTTTCATGCGTTTGCAAACGTGGTGTCAAAAAACGATATTTGGAATAAAAACATTGCAGGTTTTTCCGCTGTCAGATAGCGTTGCAAATTGGATAAGAATTCCATTCCACAGAACCTAGATCTGTTAGGCCTTTAACCAACAGTAACAATGTCATTTCGATATCTTTTGCGCAAGGAACTAATCGTAAATTTTCGGTCAAAGTTTATTGAGAATTTCAGTTTTATCATTTCTAATTTAGAAATGGTTGGTTCGATATAGTTCAAATTTTCACAGTTCATGTGTAATAATAATACATTCAAAACTGTTTATAGCATATCATCTGTACAGAAACCATCAATAATCAACCCATGGTCTGATCAATTTGACTCAAATGTTCGTAGTTCACAATTCATATTTATAAAGATCCCTCACGGCATTTGTATGACCCAACAGCATACTTCAAAAGGAAATAAGGATTTAGAACCAACTTCTTGGAAAGGCTTTGCCTAATTTCTTTGCTTTTACTTTAAGCATCGAACTGTAGAATGATTTGGATTAGGTGATCTAAATTTTTTCAAATCTGAACACTCCGAGTGCCCTTTTAAGACTTTGCCTAATTTTTTTTGCTTTTACTTTGAGCATCGAACTGTAGAATGATTTGGATTAGGTGATCTAACTTTTTTCAAATCAGAACACTCCTAGTGCCCTTTTAAGACTTTGCCTAATTTCATTGCTTTTACTTTGAGCATCGAACTGTAGAATGATTTGGATTAGGTCATGTAACTTTTTTCAAATCTGAACACTCCGAGTGCCCTTTTGTATCTATCCATATAGCAATTATACCGTTCGCCTTACAAGATTTTCTACAATAGATCAATTATTATAACTTCTTTCTTCTAAAATTACACAGCGAAAACCACAAAATTATTTTTGATATTAAAGTTTGTGCACATATCTTGTAAATAGTCAGTCGGCAGTTAACTAATTAACATTTATTCTACACTACTGGAACTAGCCAACATATTTGACGCAATGGTTCCACCAATGGTACTTAGTATCAATAAAATCTATGGTCATATATGTGCTGTGAAAATTTGATTCAAATCGGTTTTTTCCATCAAATTTTGCAGAGCGGTAAAACTTGTGATCTGCCTTACTTCAAAATGGGATTATCCGATCATTACTCAATGACAAACGCGGATGATTAAAAGTTCGTAAAACTTTATATTTGATAATCCTAGCAGCATGGGCATCGTAAGTTCCTTATCATTAAAGTCTATAGTCAAATATGTGCTGTGACAATTTGAATCAAATCGGTTTTTTCCATTAAAATTTTGCAAGCGGTAAAACTTGTAATCTGCCTTACTACAAAACGGGGTTATCCGATCATTACTCAATGACAAATGCGGATGATTAAAAGTTCGTAAAACTTTATATTTGATAATCCTAACAGCAGGGGCATCGTAAGTTCCTTAAATGTGGGGACGGGCACCAAAAAAGTGGGGCCGCGGCATTTCACTTTGTTGTAACATCCTCAGTTAATTTTTTCATGTTTGTCAGTAAAAAGCGGGGAGGGGCGCCTGTTCGCGACGCCCCTGCTTAACAGGTCTGTTCGCTGAAGCAAGTTTAGCTCTATTTTAGCCTGAGGCATAATTATTTTATTTTAGGTAAAAACAATGATTTGTTATTTCGAAATCAATGCGTGTAAAATCCTAGGTCATACATACTATATGCACCCAAAGGTAAATTGTAAGCCCATAGGCGAAATGTACGCGCTATGCTATTATCCATTCTAATTTCTTCTATGTCTATAAGTTTTTTCTAAAACTTGGATCTTTCTATATTGCCGTAAACAGTTAATTTATTTCTTCAAAAAACTGGAGCTCTAATGCTAGCGAAATTTTGCAACCAAAGCTATCCATTTTTGATCCTGTAAATATGCTAAATGCCATGGTTTTAGTAACTTTATTCTGAATGATATATACACCCAGCGATAAAAATCTTGAACCTTAAAACTGCTATTAAAACCTATCATAATTCTATTTTACGAAAACAAAGTTGGAGTTTATAACACAAGAAATATGGCGACAATTCTTTTAGAAAGTGCAGAAAATTTTCTAAATTTTAAACATATTTTCTCAGGAACAACTTCCAAGTACTGCAAATTTCCGTGCTAATAGCCGTGTTTGCTTTAGCTTAGCACGACTGAGAGCATAAACTTTGCTTTCAAATAATTCTCTGTCAAACTTTGTTGGATGAAAAAATTCGGTATAGTAATAGCAGCTGGTAAGACTGTACAGCTAAAGATGACGATATTTCATAAAGCAAAAAAACGTAAAGAAACAGGACAGTAAATAAATTTTAGCTGTTTCACTGAAAGTAGCGATCTTATTTTGTGTTGACAACGAAATGAGTTTATTCGAAGGTTTCAAAATTTGACAACTGGAATCATTTAAAATCTATCTAGAATAATATTATTTCGCGAAATTCAACAAATTTTACGCTTGAAAATTTATTAAAAGAATCTTGTAGGAGTGCACTGAATGATTCTGCGAAAATTACTAAATAGCTTTTTCAGAACATTCAAATCATCAAAATTATTGCCACCTTAAAGCAAACGTTTTATTTGAGAAGTATTATAAAATTATGGAAAATTAGAAAAACAGAGAGTGCTCTGATGTAGTCGTTTTTGCATATACAGAATAAAATACAGAAGCGTCTTGGTCTGCGAATTACCAACTACCGTGAAAAGTGCATTGAATAGTGTATGTATAAACGAAAAGATATGGCTATACGGCTAGGATATATTTCAAAAACAGAATAATAATAGGAAATTAATATATATTGACCGACAGCATCACATATTTTGCTTGAACATAGTCAGAAATAGTTAAATAGACAATTATAGAAATATATTTATATATATTTAATGTATATATTATATAAATATATATATTGGACAAAATATCATTATGAGTTATTGTTCATTTCTGTAAAGGTTTATAACAAAAAGGTTGTATTTTCCAGTACTAGTGCAGTTATTCCAAGGGCAGTCAAAAATTATATTACAACTACCTCACGAGTATATTGCAGCCTTTTACAACAAAAACAGCCAAAACTTTTAGGAAAACATTCTTCCTTATTTATCTATTATTTTATTTTAAAGGTGGTTGGCATATACCTTTTATTTGCTCCTAATATGTCTTTCAATTCACAGGCAGTGATTAAAGAATGCTTGCTTTCCATCCAAAATTAGTACGAATTCTGGTGTTGTCGGCCATTACGTATTCACCAGAAAACTAATTTGGTTAAAATTTTCACAGTACATATACCCGTTGCATGATCAAAACGTCTGTCATAATCCTGCCGACATATAAGATGTGAATAACGCAACAAGCACCATATGTTATAAACTGACCACCATGTGGAAATTGTGTACCTGTATGATCACGACCATACCATAGCGTTTGGTGCTCTGCAGTATGTACAAGAAGCTGCCACATACTCAAATATGCTATAACTTATGGACTATGGCATCTTCGACACCCTATATTTTAAAATATTTTGAAAAAAGGGCTACAGTATTACCAGCGTTGTATGGGGATGCTACGATATATCGTTAATAGATGGAATATTTATAAGGTGAAAACAGCAAATAATCTCTCTCGCAGACTGTCGTCGTTTCTGTATGGGATTTGACTGTGTCGCTGACACCATACAGAAATTTCCTGTAATATTATTTAAGACACAGTAATGGTGTACCGCACTTCATTTCGTTGATGGTTTTACTCAGGCTGTACGTACAAGAAACTTCCACAATGTGGGCAATTTATAACGTTAACATCGCATAAATGTGATCGTATTTTGCAAATCTGTTGTAAACTTCAATGCAATTTATATTAAGACCTGTAACGTTCTGATGTGTCCAACGTGTTTACAGTTTATGTGAAACTTATATGGTGGACGTTTATTATTAATTGACTGTCAAAGTTCAAAATTTTTTTTTATATCACGTAAAAGGGTGCAAACGTTTCGCCGGCCAAAAATACACAATTTGTTGCTACAAGTACCTTTCCTAAAAATAAACCGACTTGCTTTACGTTCAACAATGAAGCTTTACATGTATTGAATGCATATTGATTACTCGTTTCTCTTTAATTATTGTTTATGATTCAACTGGGTTGTCTATAAATCTGCGATACTTTCCTCAATCCAAGCACATGCACAACCAGATCTAATTTAATCACCCGACGTATTTTGAGCGGATGGTTTATAAAATATTGGAGGTACACCGCGAATGCACGGTATATAAGAAATATAAAACAAAACTGTTGCGACTATTTCACAAATTATTTTATCATAGGCTGCCGCACTGGCAGAGGTTTGTATGAGAGCATGCTCTCACACTCGTTTGAACTCGTGGCAACTGTGCGTTCAAATGATTTGTATGAGAGTATGCTATCACACTCGTTTGAACTCGTGGCAACTGTGCGTTCAAATGATTTGTATGAGAGTATGCTATCACACTCGTTTGAACTCGTGGCAACTGTGCGTTCAAATTATTTGTATGAGAGTATGCTATCACACTCGTTTGAACTCGTTGCAACTGTGCGTTCAAATGATTTGTATCAGAGCATGCTATCACACTCGTTTGAAATCCTGGCAACTGTGCGTTCAAATGATTTGGATGAGAGTATGCTATCACACTCGTTTGAACTCGTGGCAACTGTGCGTTCAAATGATTTGTATGAGAGTATGCTATCATACTCGTTTGAACTCATGGCAACTGTGCGTTCAAATGATTTGTATGAGAGCATGCTATCACACTCGTTTGAACTCGTGGCAACTGTGCGTTCAAATGATTTGTATGAGAGTATGCTCTCACACTCGTTTGAACTCGTGGCAACTGTGCGTTCAAATGATTTGTATGAGAGTATGCTATCACACTCGTTTGAACTCGTGGCAACTGTGCGTTCAAATGATTTGTATGAGAGTATGCTATCACACTCGTTTGAACTCGTTGCAACTGTGCGTTCAAATGATTTGTATGAGAGCATGCTATCACACTCGTTTGAACTCGTGGCAACTGTGCGTTCAAATGATTTGTATCAGAGCATGCTATCACACTCGTTTGAAATCCTGGCAACTGTGCGTTCAAATGATTTGGATGAGAGTATGCTATCACACTCGTTTGAACTCATGGCAACTGTGCGTTCAAATGATTTGTATGAGAGCATGCTATCACACTCGTTTGAACTCGTGGCAACTGTGCGTTCAAATGATTTGTATGAGAGTATGCTATCATACTCGTTTGAACTCATGGCAACTGTGCGTTCAAATGATTTGCATGAGAGCATGCTATCACACTCGTTTGAACTCGTGGCAACTGTGCGTTCAAATGATTTGTATGAGAGCATGCCATCACACTCGTTTGAAGTCGTGGCAACTGTGCGTTCAACTGATTTGTATGAGAGTACGCTATCACACTAGTTTGAACTCGTGGCAACTGTGCGTTCAAATCTCTGGAACTATGGAAACCGTGCTATATTGATGATATATTTATGGCGCATTTTTGTATCATATATGTGATGTCATAGTTGCAAGTGCTGCTGCAACTAGCACATGGGTGCCGAAGCAAGGGGTCATCGGAGCTAACCCATCCGGAGGCCCTCGTCTCAGGATACCTATACCACTTGCTGCGCCCCACCCCCCCTGCGACGCACCCTTTAGCTCCCTGCGTGCGCCGAAAGGAAGTTCTTGACCATACGGGCCTACACTCACCCTCCCCCTTCCCCCAGATGACCTACCCTCAGCTACACCGTCCTCAGAGCTCGAGGAGTTAGCAAGTATGAACTAGCATTAATATATAATTTTTTAGACCGTTGACTGCACGATATTTTAACGCTAAGCACCTAGGTGGGATAATTTCTAGCTATCGTGAAAATTGGACAGTAGTTACATAATTGGCAAAAACTTGTAGTTGGGTAGCTGGAAGGTCGTCAACTGTTTTAAGCGTCCCGGGCTTACACTCACCCTTTCCCTTCTCCCGAGGTGAACTACCATCAGCTACACCGTCCTCAGACCTCGAGGAGTTAGCAAATATGAACTAGCATTAATATATAATTTTTAGACCGTTGACTGCACGATATTTTAAAGCTAAGCACCTAGGTGGGATAATTGCTAGCTACCGTGAAAATTGGACATTAAAATTAATGTTACTTAAATACAAAAATGAAAAACATCAAAAAATAAAATGGAAGATCCTGACGCTCCTAAACGTTACGTTTGCTCTGACGCCAGACGTTGTAATATAAGCTTTACACAGTAAGTGCAAAGATATTTGATTCAGAGATGAAAACAAAATGGTTTGAGCATTTGGCATAGTAACTGCAATGGTTTGTATTGTCAGAGTTTATTGGAACCATAAGTATTATAGAGTCATTTATTTAATATGATAATTAAACCCAAAAGCTGGAATTGTATGTACACATACACTGTATAAAATCATTACACTTGCATATTGGTATCTGACTTTAGTTATGATAATTACTTATCATCTACTATCCGAAAGCTAAGTAGTAACTTAAGCGGGATATATAAACAAAAGGGAATTTCATTATGCCATGTGCCAATTTATCACATGACTGCATATCACTGGCATACGTCTAGTATTTAACAAATTAAACTTTGCTCAAAATAATTTTATACTATTCATCTAATCCCAGGTACTGACATGTAAGCCAACATTTCGTGAACGCCCTACCCTAGGACAAAAACATATCTATTTAGTTAAACGAACTCAAATATGCCGGTTAATACACAATTTAGAAAACATTATATCGATTCGTTTCAAAAAATAAAAAACCTAAAACATTTGACAGCGAAACGAAATTCTCGTTCCATTGGAAGAAAAGTTGCTGCAAATAACGAACGTTTGCTAAATATTGAAAATTCCAATGAAGAATAATCGCAAGTTTGATTTAACACCTCAACTCAAATACTACTCAAGTCTCCACAATTATTTTAAATGGAAATCCAGATCTAACGTTAGTGCACAATTGAACACTTCACAGTAACATTACCTAGGGCATAACCAAAAGTTGTAAACGGCACAACTAAGAAACCATATTTATGATTGAAATACTTTATTATGAGTTATTCTTGTTGTCTATAAAGCTGTTGATTTCGGGACAATATGTTGTAGTCGTAAATATGTTCATTAAACGGACAACGGTAGCTGGAAATGTTTGATGCAACGCTGAGTGTGATGTTAATTTTGTTCAGGATGTCTATCGATGGCATACTTGATACCGGAAATAACGTGATACTGGATTGATGGTATTGCTGTTTGAATAAGCTAAACTGAAACGACGTATGCATCTTAAACAATTTTGAACTTTTGATCGATGTTTTGAACCAACTCCAAATCAATTCGTTATTCAACCCCAAAGAGTTATAATGGATTTGCTTTAGCGATTTAATGAGATGATGACTTGAAATCGCAATAGACTATCTTTCAGTGCTCGTGAATAAACATTATGTGGCTATTTGAATATCGATAATATTCGATTTTGCCTGAAGTTCATTGTATTATGTAACAAATTTACTAATTGTTTTTATCAAGAGGCGTTAGTAATTCTGAAAGACGTCAATAAAGCATCGAATACATCTCTTAAAATACTTTAACGTTTGCGCAAAATTTGAAATTGTAAACGATTATTACTTTACACCGGCCGTTTAGACTCATTAGCTTCATAAAGTCCGAAACAGAGATGTGCACGTGCATCAATTATTGAGCCCGCGGGTACCCACCCAGATAAATGTGCTGTCCACCACCTGCGCGCTCAATACGTTTTTCTGAGGCCCGCGAGGCCAGCAAGTTATTGGATCTTTAATGGCTCAACATATTTGTCACTTTGAGTTTTAAAGCCATTTTAATCTTGTTAACTTTTTGATAGCGGATTTTTCGCCAGCGATCTCTCGCTGCCGGGCTTCACGACAAGGACGTGATCCGCTTTCGCAGCCCATCTTCCTACCGCCCAACCAACTATCCAAATGGAAGCTCGCCGGCAGTCACGGAAAGTGTCCGCCCCGTGCCCAGCACAGGAATTTGTAGCGTGTTAAAGATACCGTAATTTGCACTTCTGCAGGACCTAGTAAAGGAACCTCCTTGTGGGCTACAGCGCCCACTAAAGGGAACTGCCTAGTCGCTTCTACAGTGCCCAGTAAAGGGAACCGCCTAGTTTCTTCAGCTTGACGCGGATGAACTTACTGTTAACAACGTGACCCATGACCCACACAAGTCAACACACGACTCACTGTGGCGCACCAAACATGGCGATTCACATGACTAACGAACGACCCACTGACCCACGTTACATTTCTGGTCGCAAAACAAAATATTTAAAACCATGGATGGTTATTCTTGCATGTTGAGCATTTCATGGTACTCGGGGTTGTGCTATTTTGCGATTACTTTCCAAAATTTGCTGGTACTCGCGGGCACCCGCTACCCGCGGGCTCAACATTTGAGCCCGTAAACGTACCTGCGCACAGCTATAACATGAACCACTGTAAATTTAATTTACCGCTTATCGCAGAAGAAAACAATACGCACATCTTTCCAAAATATGTTAACTTTTACAATGTTTCAATATTTTTCTTTCAACAGAGACCTAATTTCCCTATGCGCGAGTAAACTTAAGATGCGCCCATCGACTATCCTATTTTGTAAAAGCCGATAGCGAAGCGCAAACCATTGTTACGAAACAAATGTGGAAATTTCATCGACTTTTCGATAACAGAAAATTGGCAAAATCAGAAACAATCACCTAAAATTACAGTTTGTGTTCGAACAGAATTTTGACGATTTTGAATTTGCAGTGAAAACTGTTTTATCGAACGCCTATCAGCTTCTGATTTGTATTTGTCTGTGTTCGCGAACAAATTTAACGCAATGCTGACGTCGCAAATCAATCGTTCATGTTGTTTACGTTACAGTGTTCGCGAACAAATTCAGCGAATCCAAATCCTGTAGATTTTCGTTCGCAAAAAATTCGGTAATTTTCTTTGAATTTTCTCGAACACAAATTTACCGGAATACTGTCACAGAGAATACTGTTCGCGAACAGTTTTGCGCCGCATTATGCTTTACCAAAAAACGTTCAGTAACAGATTTTGAACCGAAATAGCAAAACAGGATTATTGATGGGCGTGGGTTAAGTTTACTCTCGCACTACATTTGTCGGTTTGCACTACATATATTTCAGAATCATTATAAAAACTTCTTATATATATATTTTTACCAGCCACAAATGTTCGGAGTCAGTTCCTATTAACCCCGTTACTGCCCTGTATTAGCTGCTGCTTTTATTAGAAACCTGTTTCAAATGCCGGCATATTACTGCGCTATAGATAGGGTGACTTGACCCAGTAACAGCCAGTTAGAAAGGTCAGATGCTAAGTCTAATTCTAAGTTTCGGACCACGTAAGTAGTAGGAAAAATAAGAGTTCTGCGTCAAATGATTAATGACTTGTCACTTTTTTAGTAGGATTATTGATCATTTGCCCCGAGGGTGATTAATGATCTCCGAGGGTGATTAATGAACCCTGTGGATGATTGATGACCCCTCATCACGTGACTGGTAACCCTTGATCACGTTGCCTGTCAAAAATGATTAATTACCCTAAATACATATGCATATATACATACATATAATGGTATCCTGATCCGCTCACGCACCTGTCAAATTTATAAATTACCTTTATATAATATGTACACATATACGTAACAAATACATATAATGGGCTCCTCATTCCAAGTATTAATTGTTATTATATTGAACACACACATGTATACGTTGGAATACGAACATATATGTAAATAACTTTATATAAATATATACATATTTTATGTCACTACATGACGATTTCCCGATAGTCTATAGTTAGCGAGGATACGCAATGCTGTCAGATTAAATAAGAATAATTTTACCATAAACAGCCAAACAATACTTTGTTAAAATTTTTTTTATATGGTAAAACTTTACTACTACTACAACAATAAAGTTTGTTGTTGATATAACTAACTATTGAAAAATATTATTGTTTTTTATATAAAATTATATAGTTAATTTTATTCTTTTTAACAATATGCTATTAAGCGAATATATTACCGTATTAATATTGCTTCATTAAAACGTTTTGAAACCTAAAGTAAATGCCCACTCTGAAAAGTGTTTTAATAGTACAGCACACTAAATCATTATTTTTAAACTTTTGTTGCTAACACTTACAATTAGCCAGAGGCAATGTTTCGAATATGTACTTATGTCAACTTTGTCACCGACAACACATTTAGCAAATATGTAGTGAACTGTACAAATATGTATTTAACATAAAATTTGCTTAAAAATGTGCACTCAACCGTAAAATTAAAATCTTATCATAAACTTTTGTTAAAATTAACCCTAAGTAATTTCGTCGGTATAAAAATGGATGCAAACTCCGCAAAACTGTCAGTGTTGTAGTTTGAATTTGTTGAGTTTCACTTTCTATTATTATAGTAATATTAACTTAATGCGCTGAGTCTGACCTTGCAAGACATGCCTTGTCCGGCGCTAAAGGACAACTATTGTATTAGCTTACTTATAATATATACTAATGGCTTTCTAGTAATAATATGGATTTCTTACTATAGTAATACTAGCTTAAAGTGCTGAGTCTGGCCTCCCAAGACATGCCTGTCCGGCGTTAAAGGACAACTATTGTATTAACTTATACTATCTTTAATAATATTTCATATGGTGTCGCAAGATGTGACGGTAAGTGTCTCATACGTTTACACTTGCATACATATGGTGAAGTATGGGATGATGTGATACACTAGGTAGAGCGAAAGCGGTTACGGGTGTTGTCGTTTCTTTGCACCATGTGCACCCTTTGATCCGCTTAGCTAACACTCCCCTCATCATCCCGGCAGTGGAAGGCATGCCAACTTCACTCTAAGGCTAAGACACAGCTGCTTCTCGTCTCACCTGGGACGTTAAATAGCGGAACGCCTTTTTTAGAGTCTGGCATTAGGTATGCCGGACTAGGGCTAAGATGACCAGCCTTTTTTTGTTGCTTGTACCAATCCAACTGATGCGATTGCTTGCTCTGTTGGCAACGTGTTATGGCAGAAACTTCGAGCCCCTAACCTGCCTTCAAGATGCAACTGTCAGTTGGCTACCAAACAAGCAACTTAACCACGCATCAGATTTCTGCTAAGTAAAACTAAGGTAGTAATTAAACTAAATCGAAAGCCAGTTCGTACAACCATGCTGTATTATAGACCCCAGCAAGCATAGTACACACAGCTAAGTTACATGCAAGACAAAATTACATCAACAAATTTTCATGTCTGATACAGAAACAACGCTCAGTTTAAAAATAGTAGGCAAAGGTGTTCATTCGAAGGATAACAATAACTAAGGATCAATTAGTTACAAGCTAAAGTGCGGGATGTTTTGACATCCCATTCCAACCACGCAAACGGTTGTAGTTACTTCCTTCGACGTTTCTGACGCAGTTCCAGCAACTCAACTGAAGGTGGGAGTGTATCCGGTACGTCCATTCCCAGATCCTCCTGCTCACGTAGTACACCAATCTGTCGTTTCAGCTCAAGAATTTGTTCTTCCTCACGTTTTCGCTTTGAGAAAAATTTGCGTAAGGTTTTTGCGTTCCATATTGAATACCTAAAATCAAAGACAAATCCTTTTCATGTGCAATTTTTTGGGATTTTTATTATATAAATTCAACAACACATTTAAACACGAATTAAATCATTTTATTATCATCTTTACTCATCTTCAAAGTCTTCGTAAATTCACCCATCACAAACTGAACCATAGATTCGTTCAAAGTTTTTGGAAAGTCGATTATCAATCTCAGCTTGCCATCCTTTACCTTTGAAATGTAGCTATCGCAGCTTCTTGAATGATCTGGAGACACATCCACAGCAAATATACCAAAACCTCCAAATATGTCGATAGGAGAGAAGCCAAGGTCTCGGTTACGATAGTTTAGTCCATGTAACAGGTTTGCATAAACCTCAGGAGAGCTTTTTGCATTGACAATAAGAGGTGTTTGTCCAGGTAAAGTTAGATTGTTTACCAGCACTTGAAACTTTGACATCTCCGGAAGCTTTAGGTTGTAGATGTTCTTGCTCACGTTTTCATTATAGGTGTCTTTCGACACCATCCACACAAATATCCTTCGAGGTAAATCATCCTCAAACACCGTATAGTCAAAGTTTTGATTATCTTTCCCTAAACGAAATGTTCGCATCTCATACCTCACGCAGGGGTAGAGAGCTCCCTTCGATCGATATATCTTATCATAGTGGTCCAGAACACCACTTTTTAGTTTCAAGAGGTTTGCTCTGAGTATCGATTCGCTGATGATCATATTACGTTGAGCATTGTCTTTTGCTTGAACAATTTGTGTTAGAGCACTTCGAGAAAATTTCAAAGACACTTCCGTCTGTGGTGGTAGATATCCACTATTGAATATAACCGAAGTCATCACTGGTAGGTATAATGTACACTCATCACTGTTGAAAAAGTACGCTTGCCTATCTGTAGCGCCTTCATTATCTTCGAAACTATCCATGGAATAGGCACTGTCTTGAAACCACAGAGAAGTACGAAGATGACAGTCTCGCTCCTCGTGTTAGTAATGTAAAAGGTTTAAGATATAGGTCATCCAAGGATAGTTTGCTTGGTTTGAAGTTATTATTTCATTGTTGATTTTGACATCAACTTGACTAAATACTGCATAGCCAAATTGATTACAAGGCACGACTGCAAGGGTTTGCCGTTTTCCTCGTTTCTTTGGGGGTGGCTTGTTGGCTGGGGCTTTGTGTGTTTGAGCTTCCGATTTATTGACCAGTTTTACTTTGAATTTGAGAAACAGCTGATTCATATCCTTCAAGTAGTCGGACTTTGGAATCTTAAATTCCAGTGGTATTGCAGCATCCTCAATCTGCTGTCCGCTGACACTGGCAAACTCGACAAGTTGACAGCTCTCAATTTCGTTTTGTTGTTGAGGCTTTCGACTCCAGTTCAGATTACTGTTTTCCATATTAGAAAATTTTCTTAGATTTTAAATGTTTAAATTTCTTTTCATGTTTTTTAAACTTTCGTGTAACAATTTTACGCTTTAAAATTTTTCTCCTAGCTTTGAGGGATTTTCGCTTAATAGGTTTCAGATTCTTGCGCTTTGGCTTTATCTCTGTCCCTGGAAAACTGGGTTGATTTTCACACTAATAGACATTGTTTTAAATATTAACAGACCGAAATCCTTTTCATGGTTTTATAAACTTTAAATGTAAGTACAAAACTTTATCTGCGAACGAGGCAATTGTCTTTCCTACATTATCTGTTACCTCAAAAACTAGGTCTGAAGTAAATTTATTCTTCAATTTGGAGCAAGTGTCCTCTTTTTGTCCAGTTAAAACACAAAGGGTTTCTGCAAAACCACAATTTAAAATTTTAGGTTCAATAAAATTTGCTTTATCATATAAGGCATTTTATTTTTATCTATGGATCCAAATAACTTGTAACCCATCACAAGGACGTAATCAGCTTCAATTGGTATAGGAAGCTGTACTGTCAAATCATCTAGATTTCTCACAACAATAATCTCCATTTAAGCTGTTTATAAATAGCATTATAGAGTTTTCATGTAGTGCTGTTGTTTTTTCTCTTTATTTCAAAACTAATTTACATATATCGTTTACAATATTACCGAGAGACTTTACACCCGTTAAACATTTAAATCAATAGCAGCATTACATTTACACACACCAGTTACTGAACAAATTTCAAATTCATCACTCCAGTATCCAAAATTTTTAAAATTTTCTTCAAATTCTTCGCATCCGAACGCAAGTCATCCATTGATTTGTATCCCCTAAATACCAGTTTACCGTTAACACTTCCATTTAACAACTTTAAAGTTCCAGCACGAAAATGTCGAGGGTTGTATCGTAATCGGTGTAGAACGCTGCTGAGTTGTAGTAAATTAATATTGCTGCTGGTTGCAGTCTTTACTACTAAGTTGGTTATTTTTGGAGTCCATAGCGAACTGACATCCAAAGGCGACCATACCAGTTGTCTTTAGTCCAAAGATTGGTATCGGTGACGTTTACGTCCTCTATATATAACCCAATTCCGTTGCCAAATTTACTTGCCTCTGCAATCACAGCATTCTTTGTAGACATTAACAAGTCGTAGGAGGGGTTACGTTGATTTGCTTTAGCCTCCTTTGCTTTAAGTAGCACGCCATACTTGACCTTGTACCATTCTGGTTGGTCGAAAAATTTTAAATTTTCCCCAATATTTATTATCTTCTTGGGAGAGCGTAGCATCAATATTTCCTATCTTGCGTCATAGCAGTTGAAGTAACTCGCCTTTTCCGATTCATAATATTGCTGAATACTACTATACGTCATATCATCTACTTTGAAGTCAGCGACATATACGCTGCTCAGGGGACAATAACCGGCAGCAAATAACGCCAGGGCTCGTCCATCTTTCCATTCACAAATCTTCAATGTATTTGTCGTTGACATATTGATTAATATAAACGTTTCCAGTCGATACTTTTTTCATGTACTTCCTTGCCTCTCCCTATAAAGCCCCATTCGGTACACCCTGCGTATATTCAGTTCGAAATTGGTCAATGTCTATTGGACGAGGAGCTGAAAATTTTCCGCTATCAGTTACCAAATACCTTACCATGTCATACAGGGTTAATCCTACAGATCCGTCAGAATACTCAACACGATTGTTTGCATCTTGCTTTATGGGTTTCAAATGACTAGAAAAAAAGTTTGACCTTGGGCCTTAGGCGCTTGCAAAATAGACTTGAAATATCATCCTTTGGTTTGTCCTCAAGTGTATCTATACTGACTTTCACTGGTTCTCCATCAGTTTGCGTTTGTTTCTCTAACCAGCTGGGAGATACTAACAGATATCGTTTGGCCATACTGCAATCAATGTTTTTAAAAGATCCATTGTAACATGTTGTCTTTTCATGTTACCAGACAACTTCAGAGATGATAGTTTGTAAATTGTACAACGTTGTTTGCGTAGCAGCTTAATCTGCTGCTCAGTAAGAGGAATGTTGCCATATAAAATATTATAACAAATTTCACTCAGACTTGATTACAGATACGGGAGGGACTTCATAAAACTTATAACACATTTATTATCAGTTTTCACTGAGGCACAGGCCAGAGATATTGTTGCTGAATGACGTTCCATATCTTTTATATAAGTCACGATAACGTGTCTTTTCATGTAGGTTTGTATACTGCAGTTTGATCAAAAATATTTTCCCTAACACGTAAAATGTCAGGTGTATTAGGTTTCAGATCGATCATCAAATAGCTGTAAGGGTTGTCATTGGTTGCCATTTCAACGGCTGTAGATAAAAAGTTGGGCTTATGAGGCCACATTTGTCTTCCTAATGTTGCAATCATTGATTTGGAACGTGGGTTTGGAAATAAGAATAAGTACTGGGCCTTTCTGGAAATTTTTGTCATATATTTTCCAGAATGGTAAAAGTTTTGCACTATAAATATAGTACTAATATTTGCGTGTCGCAATCGGATAAACATATTTGCTAATGTTTTGTCGTGTGAGTATTCAATCAAATCATCGAGAATGTAGAGAGTTTGTCCCCCATTCATTTCGATAGAGGTGGGGAATCCTTCTTCAAACGTTAAATTATCCATTTCCTCTGACAATTGATGATACATACGTTGCATCATTCCATAGCTCCAAACAACCTTTTTAAATTGCTTATCAAATAGATTTTTACGCAACAGTTGGGCTACAAGATGAGTTGTCCCAACTCCTGTTGCGCCTGATACAATACAGGTAAACGGTACTTCTAACGGTATTGACCCCATTTTTAAATTTGATAAGCAGTTCATACTCTTTTCATGTCTTGCTCATAAACCCGACTATTGAATTTCTTAGCATATCCAAGCCATTTTACTAAATATTGACGAGAACCATCTTTCGTTCTACGTTTTCGCAATATTTTTTCAATCTTAAATGTATCCCCAACACGCACTTTTTGAAGTTCCTGCTCGTACCATGTTCCCAAGATATATTCATTTCCATAATCGATAATTTTATACCGAGGAGGATCTGAATGTATTCGTCTTATAATATAAAATACCTCTTGAGACCACTGCGGTCTGTACCCTTTATCGAAGATAAATTGAGCACTTGCAACTCTTACAGCATCGCTAAGCTTAAACTTGTATGAAGTGTCTCTATGTTCACGGGGAGGATACAAAATCTTTAAAACATCAGATTCATTTTCAACAGTTACATCCACCGGACGGAAAGCATAACGATTCTTTGTATGGTTGTAGTTATAAACAATGTCGTGTACAATGTCGATATATCGATAAGTATTGTGTTTACTAAGATATCGGTATATTTTGGATTTCAAAGTACGGATACACCTTTCTGCAATTTCAGCCTTGGTTTCAACATTCTGACCAGTGTAGCAAATAATTTCATACTGTTGACAGAGATTTTTAAAGGTGATATTTGTAAATTCAGTTCCGCGATCGGAGAAAATATGATTTGGACGGGTAATGCGAAACATGGTTTCCAAGGCTTCAAAAACTAATTTTGAGTTTTTAGACTTTAAGGGAGCAACTCTGACAAATTTAGACAGCACATCTATAACCACAAGTAGATATTTGTTGTCATCATTATATCTAGACAATCGTGTCATATCAGCAAGATCCGCTTGCCATAAATCATTGAAAACCTCTGTTATTGTTTTTACTTTTTACCCTTCGAAACCTCTTCCGTTTGGGTTTATGAAGTGTATATGTATTCTGACCTTGTAGCCGCTCTTTAACTTGCTGTTTGAAAAAACCATATGTTTTAGCATGTTGCCAAAGTTTGTTTACCCCTGAAAAGGAGGCAGGGCTTTTCAAGTTGTAGTATAAATCTTCCAGTTTTATAGTTGATATAGACAAAATACAGTTATCTTTTCATGCTTATTGGGTAACTGGTTACAATCTATCTTTATAAATATCTTATACAATCCTCACTGTACATGTTAACATACCACAGGGCATTACCACACCAACAATATCATCAAATTGTTTCTCCATTATATATTCATTGTTTCCAACCGATCCACTTCCGGTTCACTTCCGGTTCACTTCTGATTTATTATTCCAGAACAATTATCTTGAGATAAATTTTAAATCACTGAGCGGTTAGACCATTGTGATCAAAATTTTTTATTTAATGAACTTAAATACACCTTTTTAATTGGTTTTGACTTACCTAAAGATTTTTTTTCAAAATCCATAATTTTAATAGGTTTTGACTTGATCATTAGGATCTTTTTGTCAACCAAAAATTTATGCGATTAGGATTCATCATTTTAATCGCTTTTCGACTTGGTCATTAGGATCTTTTTGTCAATCAAAAATTTATGCGATTAGGATCCATCATTTTAATCGCTTTTTGACTTGGCAATTAGGACCTTTTTGTCAATCAAAAATCTATGCAATTAGGATTCATCATTTTAATCGCTTTTTGACTTGGTCATTAGCGAGCTTTTCGCGGTCAAGCATAGCTAATGCATTTTTAATCGATTTTTGAGTTAGCTGATAGCATCAAAATTTTGCTCAGGTGCAACTAATGAGCTTTTAATTGATTTTTGACTTTGCCGATAGCATCGAAATTTGTAACCAATTGTGAAATTAAAATTTTATTTTAACTTTATCTTCAAAATTCTCAAAATTTTGCAAATAGATCAAAATTTAATAAAATTAAACCTTCTTTCACAAATTTTACCACGAGCGTTTTGAGCACTATAAAAGAAGTCTGTCAGTTTCAGTTTTCATCAGTTCATTTCACTCTGTCAGTGCATCTTTTCATTTTTGTGGCTTGTTTTTCAAAAGGCTTGTCTTATTAACGTTGATGTACGCTCAATCGAAGTTCACAACGTTGTTCAAGTGGTAAGTTCAACTACTTTTCTATTTTTTGTTTTTGCGCTTGTCGCATACATTGATTAAAACAAGTTCATTAATGTTTTTTTTTGGTTTGTAACGTACGGTCAAGGAGTCGTTTAATATTGTGTATGAATAAACCTTCTGGATGATAATATACTAATGACGTTTATGGTATTATGATGATAGGTGTGTTTGGTTATATTGCTGGTTATTCTATTCTGTATCCTTATTAGCAAAATTTCTGAGATACTTTTTGTGTTGCATCGTATATATAAATATATATCTCAATGATCCTAGTGTAGCATTTGGTTAATTTGATTTTGTTAATATAATTTTGAGTAGTTTTGTTTTAAAGCGAATAAGATATGGTTATAATAATTGTTTTATTTATATATTGCTATATTTATTGATTTTTTATTTTAGAATATGATTGATGACGAATTGAAGTGTTTGGTTCATTATCATCCATCCTGGGAACCCCTTTACAACCTTGTTGGGGCTCATCATCTCGTGTACGATTTCATTATGCATGGACATCAATTGGATGATTTACCACCAATCGAGCAGGTTCTGTCACAGCCTGGTGATGGAATTTGCTATTGATCGTATTATTGGAATGGTTGGTTTATATGAATTTAATGTTAACAATTCGATAGGTTTTTATTAAAGTAGCTTGTTTCAAATATATATTGAATTTGCTAATTATTCTAATATAAATGAACATATATATTTGGAATGGTTGGTTCATATGAATTTGTTGTTTACAATTAGATAGGTTTTTATTAAAGTATTTTGTTTTAAATATATATTGAATTTACTAATTATTGTTATTATATAAATGATGATTTTAGCTATGTTTTATTTGTTTTAAATATATATTGAATTTACTAATTATTGTAATATAAATGATGATTTTCATTATGTTTTAGGATAAGGATGATGATGGTCAGTGCTATGTGTTGGTGCAATGGCCGGAAGAATGACTTTGAATTTGGAACCCCGAAAGATGCGACGAATCAATTGCACCTTTCTTGCAACCGGCGCCGACCGCTTGAACAAATGATTTATCCCGGTGGACGGTAGGGCTATTGGCGAGGGACTACCGGGCAAACAAAAAAACCCCAGCGACATCAGAGGTTACCTCCTGGAGTGTGGCAAGAACTCCTAAGGTGTGTTGGAAAGACCTCATAAACCACACATGACTAAGCAATGTCGGTGGCTACCGCCTCCCGATCTCCCCGCACTAAGCTGCCGTTTTTGCTATTAACTGCGTGATCAGAGCACACATTGTTTTTGTTACTTGGGTTTCAGTGTTACTTGGCTAGGAATGTACCAAAAGTGTACAGTGTCATGCATCCTTTTCATGTATTTAGTGCTATTTGTTAAAATTTTATTATAAATAGAACAAAATAGTAAGCAATAAATACATATATAGTACATCAAAACATACAAAGTATACATATCAATCGGAACAATCCGTAATATCACAATGTACGTATGGAGGAGAAGTTACCCCATCTAGTAAGATATATCGCTTATCGTCATAAGCACTTAAACTAATCTTATTTTGCTCCATTGTAAATAGCTGATGTTTGGAATTTCCAATTTTTTTCATTAAATGTCTCATTTGAGTAGTGTTTCTAAGGGTTTTGATATAGTCAGCCATACGGATAGCTTTCTTAAGCGTTTGTTTTTTCACCCCCTTTGCCTTCTTTTTCTCAACACCACCACATTTAATGGAATAGATTTTTGGTTTCAGTCCGCAAAACTCCTCTATAGGAATACCCGCAGTTTCATCCATCATTTTTCCTAAAACCTTTTTGTTTTTGGTTGAATGTAAAAAGTGGTCAATAGGGTAATCACTTGTATCAAAATGGTTCTGATCTGCCACCGTGTCATTGTACACATCCTCCGCACGAATATCACAACAGGGACTGTCAGTATCTGGTAAACAAAAGCTGACAGATGTATCTGTTCTTGATATAATTATAGTGCAAGTCGTACATTAACATTTTGGAAAGCTCAAGTGCCGTAAAACTCACGTAAATTGGTTTGCATAAACAAACACTGGGGTTTTTCATTGAAACTGCCGCCAAATTTTCATCAAAAATTGTAGACCCAGTATATCGGGGACTTGCTACCAATCTCTCGAACCGTTTAGGACAGTTGACAAGCTCAATATTTTTATACGCCCGCACATTTTCCATAGTTTTTCCAAATACTGTATTGTTCAAAAGTTTAAAAAGATCTTTTTCGAAATCACTTTTAGCTCCCTTCTTCTTCTCAGTATTGAACAAAATATAAGATTTCATCCACTTGTTTGATTAAAATGAACGACCCTGTGTATTTTGGTGACCTTGAGACCCAGCTCAGTATAGAGCTTTAAATTTCTGGCATGTACAATATATCTAGTCTTATTATTTAAATTTGGAACAAGTTTTCTGATGGGGTATATTTCATTCTGAAATCCTCTTTGACCTGGAGGAAATAGGGAGACAACATCGAGTCTTCAATTTTCATAGACTCTGGAGCGACGGGGTAATCGCTGTGTAATGTGTGTAAGTATTCTGGATATTCCAGATCAACCTCAAGAACATAGCCAATCTCACTATCAGTCTCCCAATCTATTTTTGCCAAACGATTTTTTCCTCAACCCATTTTTCATTCTGAAATCCTCTTTGACCTGGAGGCAATAGGGAGACAACATCGAGTCTTCAATTTTCATAGACTCTGGAGCGAGGGGGTAATCACTGTGTAATGTGTGTAAGTATTCTGGATATTCCAGATCAACCTCAAGCACATAGCCAATCTCACTATCAGTTTCGCAATCTATTTTTGCCAAACGATTTTCCTCAACCCATTTAAATCCATCTACGGGTAACTTCTGAACCATAGTCCATCCATATAGGTTATTAGCATCCAAGTACATTATATAATTAGACTCCTTTGTTGGGTCAAAGTTTTCCATATACTTGTTGTTGGCTTTGGCGTACCGGTGCGAAATCATTGAAATTCCCCCACGTATGCCATGTTCAAAAACATGTACATATTGGAGTCTTTCAACAATTGCATCCGAACTCCCGTCAACTTTAAACAAGCATCCCATCCAACACTTGGGAGCGTTATATAATGTACCGGATCCAACTTATAATATCAATAGCGAAACTTCTATAACTTTCAAAAACATCACATAACAATAAAACATCGGTCATCACATAGAGATCATGGTACTGACCCATGTTCCCTAAATCCAGTTCATTCCAAACTGTTTTTACAAAATTGTAATCGTCTTCAGTTGTACCTTGATCATTTAGTTTATTATAGAGCGCTGCAGCCGGAGGGAGTTGTACCTCATCAAAACGTTCCCAACTATCCATATAGTCATAAGGGTATACACTCTTTTTCAACAGTAATTCCGTTAGATTACCAAATTCCTCCTGCATTGCTGGAAAATTACCATCTTTTTTCAAATTATCAACCAACGCCTGAAGAGAAGACGGTAAAAATTGTAAACTGTCTTTAAATTTAAGGGACCACGTATATTTCTTAAGTTTTTCAGAATCCTCAACAGCTGTCTTATTCTCCACCACATCATTATCCAAAACTTCATTATCCTCCATTTCACTGTCTTCGCCCTCTCCAAGTTGATCGAGATCAATTACGTCAGAAAATTCATATTCATCAATTTCCAGATGGGGTTGAATATTTGGTTGCATTGAATCGTGAATGGCAAAGAGATGGGCGAGGTATCCGTTTGGATCATATCTTGTTCGTGTTGCTGTTGTTCCGCAATCTGGTGTTGTAGTTTGATACTGAAGGACAAATAATCCTCAGCACCCTTGGGTTTACAATCGAGCTTCATTTTCAGTTGATTGGTCAGCTTTCCAATCTCTTGCATGACAAGATCTCCGTCGTAATTTCGTAGGTTGTGGAAAAATATGTTGACATCACGGTTGATTTTGTAGCTAATGTTACATTCATAGTGAACAGTACCGTGATACCGACCGCACAGGTGACAGTGATCTCTGACGCGAACATATAAAAGAGGTTGACCACAGATGAGCAGTCTTTAGTGTTGTGATGGTGAAACCAATCGTTTTTATTCATTTCCATCGAAATTGGGTTATTGACACGCTCTTGGTACTTATTACCCAATTCAATTATCTTTAGTAAAAAGTTTTTAACAGCGTCCTTGCCTCTGTATACCATGGGTTTACCCATTTCCCTTGCGTCGTCACCACAGCATTGGAAAATGTTAATCAGCCCATATCCACAAACCTGATGTTGTTGATAAGCTTCGGTGTAATAAGTTGATGGGTTTGGTTGACAGGAATTGATGGGAAGAAGTAGCGTTTCAAAATCAGCGTATATTGTATATGGAGATCGTAGCATCTTGTGGGTGTTTCGAAATTGGAGGATGTCGTCTTTGGGAAATGATATTTTAGTATATTCATTGTTTTTACACATTTCGGTGTGGAGGTCCAGTTTAGCTTGAGAATATTGGGGGAGAAGACACCGTTGACAAAAATACTTTTTCCAATTGAAGCCGCGCTGATTTGAAAGCAAACGATCCAGATCCTTGACCCAGCAATAATGTCCTTTATAGGAAAGTAGATTAATTACTCGATCACACGATCCCTCGTATATACGCAGAGGAAATAATTTACCAACTTGGTAAGATAGAACGCTGACACCAATGTTATTAAGTTTTTCAAATTTGTAGATATCGCTGAGTTGAACTGTGAAGCTGAATCCATTAAAAATTGATTTGATGTTGGTATTGTTCATAGTTTGTTTGACGGTAGCTGCGATTTCCATCTACGTCTGGATACAATGCCGATAAAATTGCCCACTGAAAACATTTATTGTCGTTGTTTTGAACGTTGACAACAGCCTTCTTTGCTTGAATGGCGTTCGGTAGAGGCTTATAGGTTGCCCCTGGTAGGCCAACGTATCGATCCAGGTGAAGATCGATGTGATCAACCTGTTTGACGATCCATCCAAATCCACGTTGCACAAAAGTGTCAATGTTTTTAAAATTTCATCAAAAATTACTGATGTATGTTGATGGACAGCAGTAAAATTGAAGATCCTCTGCAGCTTACCAGAGAAGGTCACTGCGATGGTGGTGTCGGGATCCATATCCTTCTCGAATGTGACCTTCATTCCAACGTAAGCCCTTAGACCATTCCATGTCGCAAAACGATCCTTGATTGCTTCCTCCAATTGACGCCTGCTGTGATTAAGAAATACAGCAGCATCCCCTACATCGCGACGCGAAGTAATTTGATAACTCTCTAAAAATCCACGTAGTGGTCTTAAAAGCAGCGAGAGCATAAAACCAAGAATCTCAGAAACAAACGCCATTTCAAACTCATTGAAAATTTAAATTACACAGCCTTATATACCCTTTCCATGTATTCTCTGCTAACGCTGATTGGTTGGTTTATAGGGCATAGTTGATGGTGATTGGTCGGTTTCTTGGAATAACTCCAATAGAAGCTTCTAGAACATTCCAAAGCAATGAACCATCAATTTTTGTATATATATGACATAATTGATTGATATAGGATTATCATGTATGTACATTAATTTAATAATGTGTTGGTGGAGGATGGGGGACCATTATATTTTAAATATGATATGTACATAATATATACATAATATGTATTAGATATATATGTATATATTATATAAGCCATGTGCGTGGGCCGAGGGGGACACCATTATATGTATGTGCATATGTATTTAGGATATTTAATCATTTTTGACAGGCAACGTGATCAAGGGTTACCAGTCACGTGATGAAGGGTCATCAATCATCCACAGGGTTCATTGATCACCCTCGGGGATCATTAATCACCCGCAGGGGTCATTAATCACCCTCGGGGTCATTAATCACCCTCGGGGCAAATGATCAATATTTCTACAAAAAAGTGACAGGTCATTAATCATTTGAAGCAGAACTTATATTTTTCCTACTACTCACGTAACCATTAGGATCTTCCATTAGGATTTGGGCCTGGGACAATTTATTTAAATATTTCTGTATGTAAAAGCTAGCTCTGTTGTTATCTAAAATGCACTTATACGTATTTCCGTCTACTGCGCACCATGGCATGAGAGTGATTATGCAGAGACAAACTTCCACTGCGTGGGCAATGTATAAAATAAACGCCGAATAAATAACAAAATGTAATAAAAAACACTGTCTATCTGGTTATTTAATTATTTCCATTTACCTCCGGCTTATGAATTTTCAAAGGTTTATTGATGACTGCAATAGTTCAATGTAACTCCTGACTGCTAGGCATTGCGTTGAAAAGTCATAACATAATTTCACTCATACTTGCTCGAGGTGCGAAGTCTAAGGGGTGTAGCCGGGTC
The DNA here is from genome assembly GCA_030248225.1 of Trileptium ribeirensis. NCBI lineage: Eukaryota > Metazoa > Nematoda > Enoplea > Enoplida > Thoracostomopsidae > Trileptium > Trileptium ribeirensis. Next base: position 52,129 of record JASANE010013655.1, on the reverse strand, counting down.
TACTTGGAGAAGCCTTCTGCAGTTCAGGAGAAGAGCAGCCGGTCGGCCGGGGGACGAGGGGCGGATGCGGCGCCTTTGGCAACTGTTTGTTAGGGACCTGGCGCAATCAGGTAGGGAGGTTGTACCACCTGTTAAAGCGTAGTAGAGACCTCGGGGTGTAAACTGCTTCACCGTATGAGCATGCATTTTAAACTGTTCATATCTGTTACGGGATATTGATCTAATCTAATTGAAAACGTTCAACTGACATTTACACTTTCGAGTTATTGCTATTTGTTCATACCCTGAACGTTTAAAGAAATTAAATTTGCCCACTTTCGAACAGCGAAGTTTAAATAGTGATCTATTAGCAATTTGAAAAATTTTACATGATTGTACTGAAATTCAATATCACCAGTTCTTTCATGTTATCATAAAATTTTCAGTTACACGTGGCCATATGTGGGAATTTTTTTTTAAATTAGCTCCGGTAATAAGGATCGAAAACAAACGTATTGTGCGTGTATGGAATTCGCTTCTTGATTGTTATTAGTTGCCACACAAAATATCCCAGTTTTCAACCTGTTTCTATCAATCTGATTTTGTCTATAGCTCTTTTCACTGAAGCCGGTCATTAGTGGTCAGTTAATGGCCTTTCCCGGTCTTGGCAAATTTAATGTTTCTTTTTATTTTTAGGTTATGTATATATTTTGTTACTAAATACTTCGCCAGAAGCGCGAACTTAATTTCTGCTGTATATAATAAGTCAGAAAGCAGTGTAATTCAGAGATGTTATTAGCAAATCTAACATCTAATCGGTGTGAAATAGGTATTATAAATATGCCCGCATGGACCCATTATACAGTTATTGCAAAATCGAATCAACCAATCCGCTTTGACATTTGGTAGCAGAAAATCAAGGGTTCTTCCCCATCGTTTTCTTCTGCTGAAGGGGTACACAGATGATGTATGTCATTATTAAAGTGCATAATTGGACAATAACTTTAAAAACATTGTCCAATTTGAATTGGCATTACGCGGTTATAGATTTAAAATGATATATTGTCGCTAGTTGATTGATGGATCACGTTTTAAGTTTGAACCAATATTCATCAGTTGACCGTGTAACACTAAGTGTAACCCATAACTTCTCATGCGCAGTGGAAATAGTGGTCAAAACGGTTTACCTATTATGAAGCTAAATCTGAAAATAGCAAAATGTCGAAGATTTTGGTCCAAAATTTTACTTTAACTCACAAAATCCATTTAGTAAAATAGTGTAGAGTAGTTATTAGTGGTAGATGCATACCATATAAAATTTTACACAATACTTAATTTGATTCAAATGGGTCCATGTATTGCCAAGTTATATAAAAAAGACTAACTATTCCGCTGATTTTGGGCCAAAGTATCAGTTCTAAGGTGGTTACTACCTCGTAACAAACATGGTAGAGGCGATATTTCTAGTATATTTATGCCACAAGAGGTTAATACTCTGTGAAATTTCAACTACACCGATGCAGCTATCCTCAAGTTACAAGTGATAACATCCAAATTTGAGTTGATTTTGACCTGAAGAATATGCTTATGTGGCGTTCACGTTATGATGTCCCCGCTGTCTGGAACTTTTGTCTCCCTGTAGTCGCGACCTTACCGTATAGACAGTCATGGTGACGGCCATACTGTAAATCAATTGCTGATGGTGCACGACACACCCCTAGCTACTACATTTTTCTTTACAGTGTCGTACATACCGTTAGCTACCAATTTGGCGCGAATTAACTGTAACTGACACCGTCTAGTGCTAATGCGTCAACTGTCCTGTGTAGTTTTTAATTTTCGATATTTGTATCTATGCCATATGAACGTTGATGAAATAATGCCGCACACTGTCAATAAAAATGCAAGAAGAAACGGTGTGCTTGACATTGTCGAGACGTGGCAATACCTCTAGCTAGCTACATTTTAAAAAATTTTATAAAAAAACAGCATGGTGTCTAAGACACGCTATTGTCGACTGTGTGCGTGATACTGTGTTGTGTACATAGGTTCCAAACATTAGGGATATTATAACGTGAACGTAGCATTATTCCACGCTAGCTCCACAAAGGGTGGAGTCACGGACAAGCACACATGAATGAATATGGTAACCTCAAAAAATCAAATAGAAAATAATAAACCAGATCCGTATATCTGGTTATGAATTACAGTTGTTGAAATACAGTGTTGTTCTTTTACATTCAAGCAAAAAATGGCTATGTTATTAATTTAGGTAGACCTTCTTGGTTTAAAATATCTTGGAAAAAAATATTTATACATTTTACTAAATATAAATTTCCCAAAATTTGACCTAATGGACGATATACCTATGGCTCGATGGCCGCAACATCGTCAAAACTTTATTGCACAATCGGATGTCAATTGCTGCTTCCGTTGTAGACTTTACTTTGAATACTCATTTTTTAATTAATGTTTGCTAGGAGCTAGGATCCACATGAGCCAACGGTAATTACTGTGTAGGCCCGGTGAAATAATTCATCATCATCAAGAAGTTCCACCAAAGCTATATTTACACCTTTGAGGGTGCGCATCCACAGCACCCACTGCTCTGCACCTCGCCCAATGCGCGAAAAAAGTTTCAGCAATTTTGGCAATCTTTTATCAATTTTAGCAAGATTTTAGGAATTTTAGCTAATTTTTTCAGAAATTTCGAGTTTTCTTTAAATTTCGATTCTAGTTCAAACTAAACACACCCACCGGAACCATCTACAATCCGTAAATTCCTGGAATTGGGCACTTGACCTATGATATAGACTGGACCTGGATTATAGTTACACGGTTATCCTGTTTGATACAAAAATCAGATTATCAAATTTATACCAACCATTTTGCATTGTTCAATGCGATTCCATTGATTTTTTATTTCGATTTCGTCTATAAATACAACTCAGACGACGTATGTCAATAATGTATAATTTAGAACACAAAATAAATGAATGAATGAATTTATTTAGTGCGAACGAGGAGAGAGACAAAGCCATTTTCGATATAATTATTGAAAATGTTGACTGTTGTATGTAAAAAAATAATTATGTGCTATCGTTGATACTTACTCTTCGGATTTGGACACGGCACGTATTTCAGTCGTAGTTCCTCGTCGCTAAATGGGACATTTATTTGTGAAAAATGAACTGTATGTTTTGTTAATTTTGTTTAAAAAAATTATTAAATTCTGATTCTCTGATTCTAATCACTTGATCTATTTTGGAAGCCAATAAAGTTGTGTGAATACGAGTTTATATGTATATATAAGGGCTATATATATGTGTATTCTGACTGCATTTTATTATATACATGTACGTGCATATCACCTGTGCAGTTCCGGTACGTCACGGGTTACAGTGTGCATTATCAAATGCACCTATACCAAGAAATGAGCAATATCAAAGCAGATATTTTTCTATTCCCAAGTAATACCGTGGGGCCTTTAGTGCACTAAATTTGAGGAAAATACTCCAGTTTTTGCATCAAACCCACAGCTTGACAGATAAGAAAGATAACCCACTATATTATTTTACCGTAACAATATAGTCCCTTATTTGTGCCTTTTAAAGTTCATAACATGGTACATAGAAAAGAAATACTCATATATCATTTCAGTTCTTCGTCCAAACCCTGTCTCACCGTGACGACATTCTATACAAGATATTACACTGAAACCGTTGGGTTTATAGCATTGATTTAATTTTACTTAGATAAAATTACTTTAATACTTTTATGCGAATGGTGAAAAATTGTCGGGCAGCATTAATGGTGGCACATTTCATCGTGTACCTCGCGTAATAATCACGAACTGCGAACATATGAGCCATTCCGATTGGTTTTCACAGGTGATAAACTACAAACTGGACTTTTACACTATATGCCTTTTATCCGAATATGATTAATAATTTTGAAAAATTTTGGTACTGCTGAACTCAGCTCGTGGAAATATAACTGTTACCGCCATATTCAAAAAATTCTAGTTTCAGATGCTATTCGGTGAGCTGGGTCTAATGGTACCAAAATCTCATGAATTTTTTGGTTAGCAGGTTGGAGAAGCCTTAGACATTTACTTTAGCTGTAGCTATTGGAATTCAAAATTTTGACACTATTCAACTCAGCTCTCAATGCGGTTCGAATTGCGCACTAACTTATACATCTGTCCAGATTAGATCGAGCTGATGCTATGGCCGAGAAGACCAAAAAAATTAACTAAGGTTTTGCACTTAAATTTTAATTTTCCCTGATCTATCCTGGTGCGAGCGTTCATGTCGGCAGTACTACTTCCACATGCAAGTCACCTAAGCTCAGATCCACAGTTAAATAAGCTTACTCATAACCTAGCTACAAACGATACCGCAAAAACGGTCATATATTAGCTTTAAAGAATGGTATTATTTAACTCCAGCTCTCGCACAGGCGGAGATATACGAAAAAACATTGTAACTGAAGATGTGTAGATTTTGAAGCACCCAATAAAAAAATCGATCGGTTGCTGAATAATTAGAGTTGCAGTAATATTTGACGAAATGCATAATTATATAATCTAAGTATTGTAACCACTAGCTGTGTCATCGTTTTTGTTAACTTTTATATTAATATTAAGGGAATTGATTATCCTCAATATTGAGGGATAGGCTCAATATTAAATAAATTATCCTTAATATTAAGGAAATTGATGTTTTATTTTGAACATTAATAGAATGCCTTATTCAGTATAGTTCCTATCAGAATCTATTCCTAGGTGACGCCTACCCTTGCCTGCAGCATGACAAGTTCAAATTTGAATTCAAAAGTTACATGGTTGAAAAAAGCATTTTTTCGCAATTATCTTTGGTAAACTCAACTGTAAAAATAGTAAATTACAAAAATTGATTCTGGGGCTCCGATGCATGAGTCCTCTTTAGCTGCGTACACATGGGTTATTCTTTTGTCGAGTCAGTTCACCATCGTAAAAGCGATGAACACTAACAAATTAAAATTTTCCTTGTGTATTCGTATACGATGTCCGATGCAACAACACGTAAGCATTGTACGCAGCCACTATTTTGCGATTTAGCATGCCAATTTGCTGTACCCGTACAAATCAAAACGCGATTACCTATTGCGTTTATCTCGTACGCTATAATACGCAAATAAGACGCGAACACAGCGTTTGATTCAGAATGTCATTTGATGAACGCGAACAAATGTTCGAAATAGACAGATGTGCGCGAACGCAAATTCTATTCGTGCACCGCAAAGAACATGTTCGCGTTCACAAAAATGCGAATACCAATGGCAACAATGTGAACGCAAATTTCTGCGCGAATCAATTTTGACGGAACAATCTTGGTGTACGCACCTGTATCGGACTCGCCGCATAATGCGTAAAGATGTGTTTATTTCTATTGGTTTTAATTAGGTAAATAACGAACCGGAAAGCGAAAATGAAGTCTCTATAGGTTCACAAATATTAGCAGGTTGAACCATAGGACCTAAGTTCGTTAACGACGGCCTTGAGGTTGAACCTAAAGACCCCACGTTTTATGATGCTTGAACAGCTCGAGCGCTGCACTGATTGTGTATTTCGGAAACGCGTTTTACAAGTTCCTAAGTATCCTAAGCTGGCACCTGTTTTCACCATAATTGTTTCCAGACTGCATAAGCCGGCAGCGCTGAAAAATTGGGAAATTGCCCCATTCATCCGGTGTTAGTCTCATTATTAAATGTTTCCAGACTGCATAAGCAGGCAGCGCTGAAAAATTGGGAAATTGCCCCATTCATCCGGTGTTAATCTCATTATTAAATGTTTCCAGACTGCATAAGCCGGCAGCGCTGAAAAATTGGGAAATTGTCCCATTAATCCGGTGTTAGTCTCATTATTAAATGTTTCCAGACTGCATAAGCCGGCAGCGCTGAAAAATTGGGAAATTACCCCATTCATCCGGTGTTAATCTCATTATTAAATGTTTCCAGACTGCATAAGCCGGCAGCGCTGAAAAATTGGGAAATTGCCCCATTCATCCGGTGTTAGTCTCATTATTAAATGTTTCCAGACTGCATAAGCCGGCAGCGCTGAAAAATTGGGAAATTGCCCCATTCATCCGGTGTTAGTCTCATTATTAAATGTTTCCAGACTGAATAAGCCGGCAGTGCTGAATTTTACCATAGTGTATGAAATTGGGAAATTGCCCTATTCATCCCGTGTTAGTCTCATTATAAAGATTGTCAAAATTCTTTTTTTCAATGCGAAGCGCTAATATATTTAAATAAATTGCTGCTATAGTACACGTTGCACTAAGGTTAAAAATATTTTTTAAATTATTCAATTTATTGTGGTCAAGTTTAAAACTGAGATTTCACTGTCAAATTTTATGTTATCTGCGAATTTGCCACGGGAAGCAGAAATTTACAAACGAATATTAAACCGTGCGAAACCCAAAATTTTTTGTATAGAGCATCATTTTCAAATTGGAGTAATTCAATAATTTCGAAACATCAGCCTTTCCTATTAGTTTGAAGAATCCAGGAGCAAATGGTTCTTCTTTGCTTATGAAAACGCATTAATGCTCTTGGAATCTCAAAACACGAGTAAGGCAACCCCGGTGACGTGGCGTAACCTATACTCGAATAAAATACTATTTTTGTACAAAGCTTTAAACTAGCAATTAATGCCACGACACGGACAACCTCAGCGACGTGGCGTAACCTATACTCGAATAAAATACTATTTTTGTACAAAGCTTTAAACTAGCAATTAATGCCACGACACGGACAACATCAGCGACGTTGCGTAACCAATACTCGAATAAAATACAATCTTTGTAGAAAGCTTAAACTAGCCGTTAATGCTAAATGCCGTAAACGTTACCTTTCTAGCCTGCTCTGACAGTAGTGTCTGCCACAAGTTCGCAGAACGCTTCAGAAATGGTGGAAACACTAGGATCGAAGCGCGACATTGGAGTGATATAATTTTTCTGATGATTTTGACTGCTGCAATAATTTTAAATGTTTTCAAGTTTTGATGCCTTTTAAGTGAAAATAGTCTAAGCCCGGATACATAGCTAAATATGTCTCAACCTAAACCAAGCTTTTGCGTTTCACTGAACTATAGACACATACGGCCACGTGGTTATTTTTTATTTTTGTCACAGTTTAATGTCTGTATTACTATGGACAGAATATTCACTGCGCGAAATTGCATGACATTACCGTATTAAATTTGTTTGATTTTACGTTTTATCGAACTATAGACACATACGGCCACACGGTTATTTTTGTATTTTTGTAACATTTTAACGCCTGTATTACTATGGACAGAATATTCACTGCGCGAAATAGCATGATATTACCTTATCAAGTTTGTTTGATTTTACGTTTTATTGAACTATAGACACATACGGCCACATGGTTATTTTTTTATTTTTGTAACATTTTAATGCCTGTATTACTATTGGCAGAATATTCACTGCGCGAAATAGCATGATATTACCTTATCAAATTTGTTTGATTTTACGTTTTATTGAACTATAGACACATACGGCCACATGGTTATTTTTTTATTTTTGTAACATTTTAATGCCTGTATTACTATTGGCAGTAGCTCGCCGGAAAGGGGCTACGGCCTCAAATGTAGATAACTTTTTAGCCACACCAAACAACTTGCAAAACATTTGAGGTGCAGAGGGCGAAATTATGGTGTCTGCCTTATATCCTAATCATTATGCTCATTGGAAATCGTGAAATCGAAAACAGAAATATCGAAATTGTAATTTTTATATCATAGCCTTAAAATTTATGTCTTAGCCGAAAGTGGAGTGGCAATGTTCGCAGTGCAGGTGACATGAGCCATTGAAACTTCAGGTTTAATATCTAGCCGCTAAATCATTTCGCAAATCAATGCTAAAGTAAAAACAATCAAGTTAATAATTTGGAATAGTTGCTTTTATGTTGATCAAGTTATTTTCGTGAACCTGCCGATTAAGTGACACGAATTCTATGAATTCAGTCCGATATTGTGACTTGGTGAACCTAAAAGTCAAATTATTTTTTGATTAATTGTTGATCTTAACATCTGTATCTTTGTAATAAATATTCCGATTTTAGGTGCAAACTGCGAATGAATGATATCTGTAAAATGGGTTTATTAGTTATCCATTTTGTTTGATCTAAGTGATAGACGTCGAAGGTATTGGTTTAAGGGAGATAGATGGTTTCAGGGGAGGGACGCACTCGGAGGGGGGGGGGCGTCGTCGGGGAGTGTATCAATTTCTAAAATATTTAAGAACGCAAAATCTTCCCGTCGATTTTTAAACCAATTTGCGACAGATTTTACGTAATTTCCCATTTTTAACAATTTCACTGAAATTCCGCTTTTTGTATTTAAGAGCAATGACGCTACTCGCAACGATCTCTAGTTCTGCATCTACTTTTTAATTTCCTTATCATCAAACAGTCTTATGGTGTAAAACTACTACTACTGTGTGATATATAAATCTTAATTTTAGTAAATGCATGTTTTAAAAAATTGACCTAACAGCGTGTTCACGTGTAGTTGCAATGGCGGTGCCTACAAAACTCAGCAATTTACAGCTGCTAATATTTTATTGCATCATAGTTAACGTTTTAGTAGCTAGTATCTCAATAGCTCATAAAAGTGAGCAGCAGAAGCAACTCAAACTGCGACAAGGATACATTTCACGCCGGCATAAAATACCGCCAGGCTATCGATGTCCGGCTGTAACAGTTGAACTATGCCGACAACCATCGTGCGTTATTGTAACTCATCGCAGTGGATGCCAAGCATGTGCGTGTCCATCGGCTCATATCCCACGGAGCACCCAGCCTGGTCGTATCCGATATAGCAGTAGAGCTGAAAACGGCGGTCCTACGACGGGACCCGGTGCAGTTGCTCCAGTTACTGCAACAACCGTCCGAAGCAATCATTGGATCCCACGAAGTACAAGTACAAAAAACAACAACAGCAGCAGAAGCAATGACGTTGGTACATCGGTACGACGCAAACATGTACCATTGCAAAAGCTTTCTTTACGGTCCCAAGCGTCAGGTGATTGATTTTGTATGAAAAAATTTGTCTCCACTAATTCTGAAATATGTACTGCTAATTTTCAATAACTTCGATTTTGCATTCAGTGCGCGTTCATTGTAGGTGTGTGCTCTGTTGTGACGTATATATGGAGTTAATTATTTAATTAAACAAATGAATTGAATCAACGCGAGCAATAAATACTTTCATTTTGGTCATGTGAAATTATAAAAAAATATTAGGAATATTACAAATATGAGCGGGTGTAATTTAATACATTCTTTTTCTGTTATATACTTTAATCTATTTTCCAGTTATCTCTATATCTTCACTTCATTAAATAATATCAATAATAATTTCTATCCTGAAGCTTATTTCAAGAGAATCTATAATTTTCTATTTTGTTCAGTAGGAGATCCAGCATCGCTGTAAGGGGTTGTCAGTAGGCACTTACCCGCCACCAAGCAATATTTACCTATCAACCATAGCGGTTGGACCGCACCACGCCAAAGCCTTCCCATCCCCCGTCCGTGCAGTGAAGTTCTACACCCGTCCCGGTCGCAAGAAATATTTTAACAATTAGTCGGAATTAGTAATATTGTAAAGCAATTTTGGAAAATCGGAGGAAATTATTGTTTCTCTCTTGGCTTACCTTCCCTTCTCGAATCATCACTTAGCTAATGGCATAGGGCTGGCCGGCTTTCCGTCCCTTATCAGCGTCTACATCTGAACATAAATGGCAATTTTGAACGTTGTTATTTTTCAGCACCAAGAAACCGGTCAATACTAACACGACCGCAGTCAATATCTCGTGGTGCCAAATGTCCAATGATGAACGCGGCACTATGCAACGATCCGTGTGTTATTGTCACAGAACGACGTAGTGGATGTCAAACATGTGCTTGTCCAAAAGACAAAACGTCTCGTACATCCCAATTTGAACTGGCAGGTGCACCATCGAGCGCAAATGGCACCTTAAAGAAAGCATTCATAGTTGCACGGCGGCCGAAAATTACTGATCTTACCAGCAGAAAACACCTAACGAAAAAACATATTTTCCAGTCTATCGTATCAACTAAGGAAAGCTTTGTCAAGTTTCCACAAAATCAAATTACCAGCAACGAAGCTGTTACTGCAGCTACAACTCGATCCGTTGAGATAAGCACAAAACCGAGTGAGTTGCGTTGGATAAGTCGCTAAGTTGAATTTTTTGACGCGCAGAAGCGCGTCATTTTAATAGTCATCTTGATTATAGTTGTTTCAATTATTATCTCTGATTTTGTTATATTTCAACGGAAATCTCCGCAACTCATAATGTGTGATAAAACAACTTTTTTTCCATTTGACATAACTTTTTTGGGGAACAAAATAAAGGGTCGAATGATATATTTTTAAAATTCGGTAAAAAATTACGGGCTATTAGCCTTATTCGGATTACAATTTCTATCTATTTTGTATATCTCGATGTTAATGCAAATTTATGTAATCTGTTTATTGTCACAGTCGTCAGTCGGCACTAGTTTCACTTTTTGTCAATGTGTAAATTGTGCCTATATTACACACAACTGTATTGCAGTACAAATGCTAAATTTTCAAATTCAACCATTGGAGTCCGCCAATCACACGAAAATGGCGAGCGGAAACGTCTTGAATTTGTGCAACTGCAACCAAGAAGAGACATAACAGTTTTAACTTGAGTAACAACGAAAATTCGAAAAATAACAAATTTAGCACTTCTAAAACAGAAACAAATATAGAGAGGATGTACAAAATCTATTTTTTCGTTTTACACGCATTTCCAAACTGTAACATTGGCAGTCGTATTGGGCCAAATCTAGATAAACTGGTAAAATTTGGCAAAATTTGTTTTCTAGCGATATGGATGAGGATGTTATATCTGACATTGTCAGCTTTACATGGACAAATCCGAGACATCTACTTTTTATAGCTATATGTGCATTACACTGCGGGATGCCGATCCGATATTATAAAAAGAATTTGTCTACTTTCAAATGACATAAAAGTCTTGTTTTCGCGATCTAACCGCGAGCTGCTTTATAAAACGATAGAATAGCACAAACTTTAAATATTTCACAGTGATGAAATAATTTACAGTATATAATGTTTGTCTCTGTAAAACAAGGCTATAAAAGCGCGGACTGCTATGAAAGAATTATATCACTCATTATATATAACGCTTACCTGGTTTGAGTTGTTTACTACCTGAAAAATTTTTGACGGTCGTTCAAAATGTGAATTAGGATATGCTTGACACACCTAAAGACCAATATGTAGCTTAACATAAGCTATATGACATAGTTTTTTCGCTGAAGTGTGTTTAATACGTTATTGAAGTATTCACTGTGTTTTGGTAGCTTTCGGCGCCCTCTATTTATTGGTAAATGTTATAAATTCTGAAAGCTGTATCCTGCTGTGACAAATTTCTTTGGCATAACCGACAAACTCAGCATATAAATTTCAATCGAGACTTCCTTTTCTACAGCCAAGCTTGCTTTATTTTGTCTTGATGAAGTTTGGAGTTTAGAAATTTAAAGCAGCGGCGAACATTTAATTAAATATAATCACTGAGGCGGTAGACGTAAATTAGTCTCTTCTAGGCCCTCATTTAACTTCAACTTGCTTAAAATAATCGTAATATAAAACATTTTACAAGAAGTTGCTGGTACGTCATAGTTCTGTCTAAGAACTACATCAGTACTTTTATGCATGAGTAAACTTAGGCTGCGCCGCCTACCATCCTATCTTTACATCATTTACAAAATGTTGCTATAGAACAAACTAGCAGTTACAATAGCCTAACGCAATTTCCATACTTTTCAGTTTTGCGAACGCTTAGTATCTATTTACAAAAACGTTTTAGTTACGTTAGCTAACACAATGCACCTTTATACACTTTCACCATAACTGCGTTCTGAAATGCTAAATTTTACTTTAATTTTAAATTCTTGGTTATGCAAAAACAATTCTTGATATTCCTAGCGGTCTGATTGGTTCGCGAACGGCTGTATGATGTATACAATTCTATGAATTTTGTGTGCGAACAGATCGAGCTTTCTTGTGCAAAAAATTGTTCGCTAACATAAAGTACTGTTGAGATCAAGCTGTTCGCGAACACACATATGTGTTAATACTACGTTAATACTAAAAAATATTAACTATGAGTTTATTGTTCGCGAACGTGTGTCAATAACTAAAATATGTTAAAATAATAATGTGAAAAATCTTAATGAAATTTTAACTGGAAATCCGGGAGCCGAATACAGTATATCGTTAAATCTGTATCTTTTGTTCGCGAACATGACATCGTTCGACCATCGACGTGCAAGAGTATTTTGGCGAAAATTACAAGTCAACGCTTTAGTATTAACATTTTCTATTTAAAATTGTTCGCGAATGTCCCAAATTTTTTGCTCGACAAATAGGTGCGTTTGCCTTTACACATAAAAACCTGTTCGCGAACATTGATGTGATGATGTAATACGGGATAGCGAACACGGATTCCATACTTCAATTAAATTAATCACCAGTAAAATCTCGAAAATATCAAGTGTAATGAAAAGAAAAATGTTTACGCATGAAACCCAAGACGTTCGCAAACACCATGTTCGTACGTTAATTGTTTTAATACTTGTTTTTTCAACATATATAATATATTGAACACGTTCGCGAACATCATATATGAACGTTCCATGTCTATATACTGGTATTACAGTTCAGTCAAAATAGCCATTGCCAAAATTTGCACTTTTGTTATAATGCATATGTTGTTCGCGAATCAAATTATAAAACTCAAAAGTAGCGCATTTATGTTCACTAACAAAATCACAAATTCAGAACTTTAAACTCCAAATGGCCAGTAAGATGTTCGGTAACATTTTTGAAGTAATCTATCAACGGGCAGTTTGTTGTTCGTTAATGCATCATTTACGATAAGATGCGTGCGCCAGCGCCAAATTATGTCACGCGTCCAAGTCAACTGGTTCGGGTGAACTATAGCTTAGCTGGACTACTATGGTACATTTTTATAGCTTAGCTAGTCTTAATGTGACAAACAGGGAGCTCAGCTAGGCTCTGCGTGACAGACGGAGCGTCCGGCTGAACTGTCAATTGAGAAATTTTATTTAGTATTATACTTAGTGTATAGCATTTTGTTCTACAGTATTTTCACATTAATTCTAAGTTATATATTTGTTTTAATATATACAATTAACGTTTTAAGCTGTATGCCGCTTTTGGGGCATTATTTAGGTACGTATAATAAAACGTAATGTTCGCGGACTAAATAGTCTCTGGCTTAAGTTATAGGGCTCAGCTGAACGCCTCGTGACAAAAGCACAGTCCGGCTCGACACTCGATGACAAATGCATAGCCTAGCTAGGCTATTCAAAATTTTAATAGTCGAGCTGGACTGTATGCGTGACATAGTAGCTAGCCCATTTGAACGCGTGACATAATTAGGACGATGCGCACGCATCTTATTGTAAATGATGCATAACGTTTGGGATCGGGTGATTTCTGTTCTCATATGCTTTTACCGATTGCTTGTACACCGAACAAGCTATTGCCAGTCGCTAATTTCAAAATAAGCTGGCAGGCGACGCAGGTTTAGTTTACTCATGCATTATATCAATTATTAATTTCACTGTTTATGGTTTAATATTTTTCAATTTAGTTGGTTTCAGGATATATATGTTTACTGTCGCTTGGTACTGGTTTAAACATGCTTAAATGTCATAATTTTTTGCAAACTTTTCATAAAAATTAATGCTCTTTTTTTTCTCGATGCAAAGCTAAATATCGGCTTATTCACAGCATCGGCATACATAGAAATACATTCCGCCACTTTAGCCAAAGAGTACATAGTACAAATTTGCTAAAGTGTGCACTGAATATTAAACAATTGAGCCGGATCTCTTAGCTTCACGACCCAAAATCCATCTTTTTACGAAATGCACTAAAAATAATTTTCAGTTATTCTTGTTAATTATTAAAATCCGGCTAAATTTGTTCGCGAACAAATGTAATGTTTGACCCATCAGGCTTTGGTTCTGTCCCCTTCTAAGTTTGGTGATAAAGGTCTGTTGTTAAATATAATTATATTTTTTGGTTCGAATTTGAAACAAAAGTTAAGGGGAACAGAGCACAAAAGTTGGAAAGGCAGGACAAAAGTCGCGGGAAGAAGGAACATGGCGAATTTTGGGGACGGGGGGACTAAAAAGGGAAACCTGGGGACAAATATTATAAAATATAGGCCGCGTCATCACACAGCTTATATAACGTCCTGTGGCTTGAGTGTCACACTCTTCTTCGAGGATTCATTAAGAACTCTTGATTTAATTAATTGCGCAAACTAATATTGCAAATTATCGTGATATTGTAATTTTTATGTTTGTACTTGTAGGTAGAAATTTAAGAAGACAGCCGTTAGTCAACGACTGCATATTGTCTCATCAATGCGATCATGGTTGTGTTTCTGTAATAACTGGAGCCAGCGGTAATGATCACCAAAATAAATTAAATACACGAACGTTGTAAACATTTGATGCAAATAACGTCACGTAATTATAGTCATTAATCATTTAAATATCAGTCACTAAAAGCTTACAGTTTGAGGTATAGGAATTGTCCATTGGCTTCGAGAGAATAGAACCCCAGAACCCTTATTGGCACTAATATATTACTATGAGTCTGTAGTAAAATTTGCCGAGTATATATATAATCAATTCAGTGTTCGATTATGTTGTTTTTAATTATTCATTCGTTCTCAGAATGTTAATCCTGGTACTCAGTAGAAGCAAAAAAATATTTTTTTCGAAGCTATGAAATTTATTGGTAAAGTCAACATTTTGAGGAAAAGCAAACTTGGAAAAAATGAGTTTTCACTGTATGCGTGATTTATACTGTTATTTATACTATCATTTTCAATGCTCTCTTCTGAAACGCTGCCACTGCTTACATGCATGCTTGAGTTGTCATCCGTGTCCCAACTAGCTGCTAGCCAAATTCTTTGTATTGACATTTGTCGGAGCGAGAGTTTCCGATCTTTGGGTTCAATATCGTGGAATCTCCTTCCTAGCGACCTAAGGTATCTGAAGCTAACACGACTACAATTCACGAGCAGTCATGAACACGTATCTATTTACGCATTGATCGTATTTATAAAACGCGTGTGTGTAACGTTTACCGAAATAGGTGCTATATAAGTGTTTACTGTTATTATTGCCATTATTTATTATGGATAACCTTCGTTTACCTATGAGCAAAACAATAGTACCTGAGGTTGAGTGTCAAAGCGGTGGTTGTTTTATTCATGCTTTCTACGCTAGTACCCAAGTTCACTGCGCTTATTGATAGTTTTCCGCTATTTATTTACGTTCAAAACCACATTAATTAGAGATTTTAAAGCAGTGATTTGATTTTAGTTATTGATTAGTCTCACGTTAGTGATTTGCAACCACGCGTTCGCATTCATTAAATTGTGATATAGTTCATGGCAAATTATTTTCTGTGTATAAGCTAAATTATTCTGCGCGACATAGAAACTATTTAGCAGCATCCCAAAGGCTATACAAATTTAGTTTATAAAAATGTATAAAGCACTGAATACGCGAAAGAACAACGTTAGTTACCCGGTTATCCATGGAGAAACATCTTTGAAACTACAAATGATTTGAACACGTTGGCTAACGTACTACCGAGAATTTTTAAAAACATTTTTGCGCGGTAAATGAGATAATTTCTACTTGCTTTTCACCTTTTGAGTAAAATTTAGGTAAAGCTCTACTATGTTTGGATCGGTATAATGGCTCGTTTACGATAAGTTGTTGCATGATGACATGGTAGTGTCCGCCTATAAAATTAGGCACAGTGGCAGTATTAGCACAAACTAGAAATACGTTCATCTTTGCAGATATACTGAGCATTCCGGACATTCCGCTCACTCTAGACTTATTGTATAGAACAGACTTTAGTGCCCTGGCGGGCTGATTTATGCCATTAATGCTTCTGAGTTTTAAACAGCAGAAATCCAAATTTTAGCAGCATATTTTGAACACGTTCAAGGAACACTTTGTTAGAAAAATTAAAATTCCTAGTCGTTGTAGAACCTATTAGTCATCTGACTTCTCCTGTTGTTCGGAGTGATTAGAAAAACTATATACGACCTTGCACTCAACTCAATTTAAACAGTTTATAAATCGGGGTTATAATATACTGCCGTGACACATTTCTTTAACCCTTAATGCCCAATACTGCCAAATGGCAAAGAAACTATATTGCTACTCGTTGTGTTAACTGTTTGTCGTTGTACGTATGTTTGTTCCTGCATTTTTATTTGCTCGCATTTCGAGGTTCGTTGGTGAACTGAGCAACAGCTCCTCGACAGCGTTAAGGAAAAACAGTGTACAATCTTTCTGCTTACATATTTCAGCCAAAGACTACTTTTATGCAGCCGATGTTGTTCTGAAACGTATTCAGCCGAACCATTATAAAGTAGCTGTTTTATTGTTGAACTCATTAATATGACACTGAAAACAGCACATTTTCTAGATATAATTTTGACCAGTTGCTTATAACAGATGCCTTAATACTAAATATTTCCTATAATAACACAGTGATAACCTTGGTACAATTCGACTCAACTCGACGGTGCTGGCAGAGAATTCTGTTAGGGCCAAATTATGAAAAAAAAATTTTTCAGATTTTTCGTGGTACCATTGCTACCAAAAATCTTCGAAAAAAAATTAGATAAATGTATTACGACGTTTATCTTCTAGAAAATCCATATAGTAATGTCCAATATTGATCACATATGCCCACACTGTGCGAAAATGTTAAATTCGCTACAGCTCAACTATTGAATTTTTGAAGGTTCTTGAATTTTTGAAGCTTTGTTGGGCTATTCATAAAATTAGTACATTTGCAGCCTGAAATAGATTTAGGTGGTCAAGATAGTTTACCTAAAAACAAGATTTAGTATGGCTGTCCAATTTAACAGTTTTGCCGATGTTTAAAGATATTTTTGAAGGATGCATTCAACCTCTTTATCTACGTTCTTGCAAAGATCTCAACTCTCTTGGTAAGACAATTTTGCTTATCTGGCACTCAAACTCGGAATATAATCTCTCACAAACGCTAGACTCAGTAACGGCTCAGGCAGCATTTGGGTGGTGTGCTGAATTGGGTTTCTTCATACCATTGAGCATCTTAAGGCGTGTTGACACGCTCAAACTTTTTGCTCAAATTTTGATCAAAATTTGAGCTCAGATTTTGATCAAATTTTTATCAAAATTTGAAAGCATCTTTTTTGCATTTTTATCAAGTTTGAACGTGTGAACGCTGTTCAAACTTTTCAACGAGATGTATTGCCTGAAAAAGTTTGAGCTCAAACATTCATCTCAAATTTTAAAATATCGCAATTTTTATTTAAAAATCACCATCAAATTTTGATCAAAATTTGATCAAATTTTGACCTCAAATTTTGAGCTCAAAATTTGAGCAAAAAGTTTCATCCAGCGTGTGAATACGCCTTTAGTGTTCGCTGAAAACGTATAACAAAATATGCCTATAATTATTAATTATCAATATTGAAGCCTGTTGGCGACATAAACTATCGCTGACTTCATCCCGCTTTCACAGTGAGAAGGCTTCGCTGAGTTCAACAGCAATTCCGGGATTCGATGACCCGGTTACAACCAGAGATGGACATATAAATACTAACGATACTATAGTAGATATTGTCGAATTTGTCACACGGTCGCAACTCGCTAGTGGCTTTACTCGAAAATCTCTAGCATAGCGACTGGTTAAAAAATACGATTTCGTTTGCAACTTGCTAATGTGGCTAATCGTCAAAAATTCAACAATCGATTCACTTATTTCAGGCTGCGAGATTTGTTTTTGTTCAATGGCGACAACACCGCGTTTGTATATTCCGGGCAGCAGAGTGAATCCTCCGACAATCGAACGTCCGAAGCCATTGATTGATCCGGCGGCTACTTATGCGAAAGAGTTTCAAAAGATTCAAATCGAAAGAACCCGAAAACATTGAATTTCTTATATATTAACATATTTTGGCTGAGCGAAGAATATTTTTAATAATATTTCCTGTTGCCCTAATCGTAAAAATATTCTTAACCGACTGTTTTCATACATATATATATTTTATGACTTCAATATACATATATAATAAACTTAAGATATATATTTTGTATATCTATATATATTAAGTAGCGATGGGCATCGGGTAGAAAAATCGCTATCCGGGTAATCAACCTTGGTACCTGACTCGACCTGGGTGCCCGATGTACAAGTAGAATACCGGAGACTAATGTTGCTTGTTCTCGTAAGCCAAATTCACGTATCTTAGGTACTCAAATCTGTAAATAAGGCTTGTAGGTTACAGTGGCGTGGAGCTAAAAGAAACCTTTCCTCCGACCTATCCTACAGAGGTGCGCGCAGACATGCATATGATTAATCAAGGAAAATGTTGCGAACAAAAATCCAAAGTCAACTGTCTTGCACTTTCGTAAAGATATCAGAAACAAACACTCTACTGAGCAATTGCCGTGCACGCTTGAAATCAATCTTTTACCGCAGTTGATAACACGCTCACGATTTTTAACAATTCCAAACAAGCGGAAAACAAGTTTCAGCTTATGTTTGCTCTAAGCACAGCAGCATATAGTTCACTATCGAGAACGAAGAAAATTGCTATATACCGTGTTTATTGAACATTTTCGTAAAGATATCAGAAATAAACAGGCTACTGAGCAATTGCCATGCACGCTTGAAATCAATATTTTACCGCAGTTGATAACACGCTCGCAATTTTTAACAACTCCAAACAAGCAGAACAAGTTTCAGCTTATGTTTGCTCTAAGCACAGCAGCATATAGTTCACTATCGAGAACGAAGAAAATTGCTATATACCGTGTTTATTGAACATTTTCGTAAAGATATCAGAAACAAACAGGCTACTGAGCAATTGCCATGCACGCTTGAAATCAATATTTTACCGCAGTTGATAACACGCTCGCAATTTTTAACAACTCCAAACAAGCAGAACAAGTTTCAGCTTATGTTTGCTCTAAGCACAGCAGCATATAGTTCACAATCGAGAACGAAGAAAATGGCTATATACCATGTTTATTGAACATTTTCGTAAAGATATCAGAAATAAACAGGCCACTGAGCAATTGCTATGCACGCATGAAATCAATCTTTTACCGCAGTTGATAACACGCTCGTAATTTTTAACAACTCCAAACAAACAGAACAAGTTTCAGCTTATGTTTGCTGTAAGCACAGCAGTATATAGTTCACAATCGAGAACGAAGAAAATGGCTATATACCGTGTTTATTGAACATTTTCGTAAAGATATCAGAAACAAACAGGCTACTGAGCAATTGCCATGCACGCTTGAAGTCAATATTTTACCGCAGTTGATAACACGCTCGCAATTTTTTACAACTCCAAACAAGCAGAACAAGTTTCAGCTTATGTTTGCTCTAAGCACAGCAGCATATAGTTCACAATCGAGAACGAAGAAAATGGCTATATACCATGTTTATTGAACATTTTCGTAAAGATATCAGAAATAAACAGGCCACTGAGCAATTGCTATGCACGCATGAAATCAATCTTTTACCGCAGTTGATAACACGCTCGCAATTTTTAACAACTCCAAACAAACAGAACAAGTTTCAGCTTATGTTTGCTGTAAGCACAGCAGTATATAGTTCACAATCGAGAACGAAGAAAATGGCTATATACCGTGTTTATTGAACATTTTCGTAAAGATATCAGAAATAAACAGGCTACTGAGCAATTGCCGTGCACGCTTGAAATCAATCTTTTACCGCAGTTGATAACACGCTCACGACTTTTAACAATTCCAAACAAGCGGAAAACAAGTTTCAGCTTATGTTTGCTCTAAGCACAGCAGCATATAATTCACAATCGAGAACGAAGACAATGGCTATATACCGTGTTTATTGAACATTTTCGTAAAGATATCAGAAATAAACAGGCTACTGAGCAATTGCCATGCACGCATGAAATCAATCTTTTACCGCAGTTGATAACACGCTCGCAATTTTTAACAACTCCAAACAAGCAGAACAAGTTTCAGCTTATGTTTGCTCTAAGCACATCAAGCATAGTAGTTGACAATTTAGAACGAAAAAAATGGTTATATACTGTGTTTATTGAGCATTTCGAAATATATCAAAAACAAACAGCCTATTGAGCAATTGCGATGGACGCATGAAATCAATCTTTTACCGCAGTTGGTATAACACGCTCGCACTTTTCAACAACTCCCAACAAGCAGAAGCAAGTTTCAGCTTATGTTTGCTGTAAGCACAGCAGTATATAGTTCACAATCGAGAACGAAGAAAATGGCTATATACCGTGTTTATTGAACATTTTCGTAAAGATATCAGAAATAAACAGGCTACTGAGCAATTGCCATGCACGCTTGAAATCAATCTTTTACCGCAGTTGATAACACGCTCACGATTTTTAACAATTCCAAACAAGCAGAACAAGTTTCAGCTTATGTTTGCTCTAAGCACATCAGCATATAGTTCACAATCGAGAACGAAGAAAATGGTTATATACCGTGTTTATTGAACATTTTCGTAAAGATATCAGAAATAAACAGGGTACTGAGCAATTGCCATGCACGCTTGAAATCAATCTTTTACCGCAGTTGATAACACGCTCGCAATTTTTAACAATTCTAAACAAGCAGAACAAGTTTCAGCTTATGTTTGCTCTAAGCACATCAGCATATAGTTCACTATCGAGAACGAAGAAAATTGCTATATACCGTGTTTATTGAACATTTTCGTAAAGATATCAGAAACAAACAGGCTACTGAGCAATTGCCATGCACGCATGAAATCAATCTTTTACCGCAGTTGATAACACGCTCGCAATTTTTAACAACTCCAAACAAGCAGAACAAGTTTCAGCTTATGTTTGCTCTAAGCACATCAGCATATAGTTCACAATCGAGAACGAAGAAAATGGTTATATACCGTGTTTATTGAACATTTTCGTAAAGATATCAGAAATAAACAGGGTACTGAGCAATTGCCATGCACGCTTGAAATCAATCTTTTACCGCAGTTGATAACACGCTCACGATTTTTAACAATTCCAAACAAGCGGAAAACAAGTTTCAGCTTATGTTTGCTCTAAGCACAGCAGCATATAATTCACAATCGAGAACGAAGAAAATGGCTATATACCGTGTTTATTGAACATTTTCGTAAAGATATCAGAAATAAACAGGCTACTGAGCAATTGCCATGAACGCATGAAATCAATCTTTTACCGCAGTTGATAACACGCTCGCAATTGTTAACACTCCAGACAAGCAGAACAAGTTTCAGCTTATGTTTGCTGTAAGCGCAGCAGCATATAGTTCACAATCGAGAACGAAGAAAACGGCTATATACCGTGTTTATTGAACATTTTCGTAAAGATATCAGAAATAAACAGGCTACTGAGCAATTGCTATGCACGCATGAAATCAATCTTTTACCGCAGTTGATAACACGCTCGCAATTTTTAACAACTCCAAACAAACAGAACAAGTTCCAGCTTATGTTTGCTCTAAGCACATCAGCATATAGTTCACAATCGAGAACGAAGAAAATGGCTATATACCATGTTTATTGAACATTTTCGTAAAGATATCAGAAATAAACAGGCCACTGAGCAATTGCTATGCACGCATGAAATCAATATTTTACCGCAGTTGATAACACGCTCGCAATTTTTAACAACTCCAAACAAGCAGAACAAGTTTCAGCTTATGTTTGCTCTAAGCACAGCAGCATATAGTTCACAATCGAGAACGAAGAAAATGGCTATATACCATGTTTATTGAACATTTTCGTAAAGATATCAGAAATAAACAGGCCACTGAGCAATTGCTATGCACGCATGAAATCAATCTTTTACCGCAGTTGATAACACGCTCGCAATTTTTAACAACTCCAAACAAGCAGAACAAGTTTCAGCTTATGTTTGCTGTAAGCACAGCAGTATATAGTTCACAATCGAGAACGAAGAAAATGGCTATATACCGTGTTTATTGAACATTTTCGTAAAGATATCAGAAATAAACAGGCTACTGAGCAATTGCCATGCACGCTTGAAATCAATCTTTTACCGCAGTTGATAACACGCTCACGATTTTTAACAATTCCAAACAAGCAGAACAAGTTTCAGCTTATGTTTGCTCTAAGCACATCAGCATATAGTTCACAATCGAGAACGAAGAAAATGGTTATATACTGTGTTTATTGAACATTTTCGTAAAGATATCAGAAATAAACAGGGTACTGAGCAATTGCCATGCACGCTTGAAATCAATCTTTTACCGCAGTTGATAACACGCTCACGATTTTTAACAATTCCAAACAAGCAGAACAAGTTTCAGCTTATGTTTGCTCTAAGCACATCAGCATATAGGTCACAATCGAGAACGAAGAAAATGGCTATATACCGTGTTTATTGAACATTTTCGTAAAGATATCAGAAATAAACAGGCTACTGAACAATTGCCATGCACGCTTGAAATCAATCTTTTACCGCAGTTGATAACACGATCGCAATTTTTAACAACTCCAAACAAGCAGAACAAGTTTGAGCTTATGTTTGCTCTAAGCACAGCAGCATATAGTTCACAATCGAGAACGAAGAAAATGGCTATATACCGTGTTTATTGAACATTTTCGTAAAGATATCAGAAACAAACAGGCTACTGAGCAATTGCCATGCACGCTTGAAATCAATATTTTACCGCAGTTGATAACACGCTCGCAATTTTTAACAACTCCAAACAAGCAGAACAAGTTTCAGCTTTGCTCTAAGCACAGCAGCATATAGTTCACAATCGAGAACGAAGAAAATGGTTATATACCATGTTTATTGAACATTTTCGTAAAGATATCAGAAATAAACAGGCCACTGAGCAATTGCTATGCACGCATGAAATCAATCTTTTACCGCAGTTGATAACACGCGGTTCCCGTGACCACTGCTTAGTATACAGCTAAAGCCAGGTAGACTTGATATTTTCAGTTTCTATCTCTACGAACTGGTTAATTTAAGCGTGCAGCCAGGGGCCTCCTATTCTCGGACGGTCGTAACCGTAAAATCTTTAACGTTTAGTGACGACTGGTTAAGATTCGGGTAGTTCCCTTTTTCCTATCGGTAAGGAACTCAATTTCCAGCGTCGCAAATCACTTGAAACATCCTACTTTTCGCTATTTCATCCGAATCATTTGGCATAACACTCGTCCCAGTAATCATACAAAGACTTAACAAACAACGGCATACAATGGTAAAGGGGTGATCAAATGATAACATACGGCATATCGTGAAAATTGTGAACAAATGATAAAATACAACATTGATTTAGGTATATTAAATACTGCATATTACGGAAATCATGATCAAATAATAAAATACCACATTGATTTCGGTATACTGAATACGGCATATTACGAAAATCGTGATAAACTGACAAGATGCAATATTGATCTAGGTATGCTAAATACGGCAGGTTATGAAAATCGTGATAAAATGGTAATATGCAACATATATATTAATAAGCGAGACATAGACACGCAAAACGATGGTGCCACTGGCCCACGGCACTAAACATCGCCATTCCTATCCCAAATGATTTTCTTGGCGTTCTTAAGCAATTTTGACGCCGAAATCATGGAAAATACGCGTAACGGGCCGGAACGGTCTTATTAAATATATGCATTAACAATAGCGGTCACTACCCCGTTGTCAATAAACTTTGTACAGGGTGTTTCAGAAGTAACTACCCACACTTTGTTAATTAATATCTTCTGGCGTAATAATTCTCAATGGTTGTTTATCGCTGTTTTTAATATTTCAGGTTATTATAAATATATACTGTTTATACCATGGATTCCCCACGACGATCTCTGCCTGAAAAAATCTGTTTTGTAAAACTTTACTATAAATACGGAAATTATGCCGAAGTCTCACGCCAGTGGAAAAATCATTTCGACTCAATACCTCCTACTCGCAAGACGATGGCTGATATTATTTCCCGATTCGAGGACACTGGCAGCGTAGCGGAACGGCTGAGGCCGGGTCGTCCAAAGTCTGCCACAAGTGGGGACCACAAAGATGCATTAAGCGCCGCGGTATCCAGGAGCCCCCACAAGTCAACTCGAAGGGCTTCCGTCCAGCTGGGTATTCCTCATACTTCCGTTTGGCGCCTTTACAAGGAGCTTAACTTGAAGCCCTTTCGGCCTCGTCTTATCCATGGTCTCTCTGATGATGATTTCGATCGCAGAGTCCAGTTTTGTGAGACATTTATGGACATGGTGGAAAGCAGTGCGTTGGACCTTGATCGCATTTTGTGGACCGACGAGGCGGTTTTCAAGCCCAGTGGTCATGTTAATCGCCATAATTGTGTTTATTGGCCTGAAGACAATCCACATGTCACGATTAACAAAGAGCTCAACGCCCCTGGAGTCTGCGTTTGGGCCGGAATTTGTTCACAAGGCATCGTTGGTCCACTCTTTTTTGACGGAAATGTCAATAAAACCAGCTATTTGGAACTTTTATCTGTGAATGTCTACCCGCAAATCGCAACCGAGGACCTTGTTTTCATGCATGACGGAGCCCCAGCTCACTACGCTACCGAAGTCCGCGCTTGGCTGGACAAAAGTTTCCCGAATCGATGGATCGGCCGCAGAGGTGCCATCGAGTGGCCAGCTAGGTCACCAGACTTAACTCCGCCCGACTTCTTTCTTTGGGGTGTTCTGAAAGAAGATGTTTATGGAAGTAGGGCGAAGGACGCTCAAGAATTGATGGACAGAATAAAATCAGCGTTTTCTAAAATTCCAGGGGACTTATGTTCCAAAGTTTGCCGATCTGTACCATCCCGACTGGAGAAATGCATTCAGCTTGGCGGTGCACAGACGGAGCTGTTCTGAGATCTCTCTTCGTAATGTAAGTAAACTTTTAATACTTGTCTATAATTATACAAAAAACTGGCGAGGTAGCTCTGCCCAGTCGACCGATAGTTAGCATCAAACTGCGGGTAGTTACTTGTGAAACACGCTGTATGTTAAACTGATAAAATACAGTTTTTAGCCACAGACTTTAAAATATGCGTTGACTTAAACTGAATGATGGGTAGATCTGGCGCGTAAATGAGTCATTCTGCAAATGAGTAAAACTTTAATTCCACCTAAATACTGGAATGAAAGAAACTAAGACATCTCAAAAAGATTACAGTTCCGTAATATAACCTGACAAGTTCAATATCTATTATTGCTATTGCAATTGCTTCGCTACACAGCGATATCCAGAAATTAATTTTTTAGCTATTCAAACTGCAATATTTTTGTAAAAAACAAAATGCTGAGGATACGCATATGCTTTTATTTATATATTTTGAAAAATGTTATGTTTTCACTAGTTTCACAGATTTCATTATCAAATGGTTACAGCACTTTGTCACAGATTTACATGCACCAGCCAAACATTTATTTGTACATACTACTACAATGAATTCGAGTCTACCTAGCTCAATGCAAATTTTGCTTAAAGATAAATCACATCTTTTCTGAAGAACACAATATATTAACCTCAGGCGTTTTTCAGGGCAACATTCTTTATATTGTAGTTTGTTTATTTCGTATATCAATGACCTTGTTTTAAAGTTAAATACCGAGACCTGCGAATCATGTGCGGACGAAGTGAAAGTTTATGTTAAGCTGAAAGAAACAAATTCACATATAACCGTCGATGTATCACGGCAAGTAATCACTTATGTTGATCGATGAGTTAGAGAATGAAACTTTCTTTATCGTATCATAAATGTGCATTTCTGTATACAGGACTTAGAAACCAGTAGATTATCAAATCATATTTCACAGTATGACTGCTCAACCTGGAATATGCACTACCTGTGCGATCTCCATGTGCAGAAGGAAACAATAAACCGAAAAATGTTCAACTATAATTTGTTAAACATATTTTGTAAGAACTGGATTATCGTATGTTAGGTATTTAGACAGATTTATATGTCTGAACTGAAGTTATTTAAATTAGGGGAGCCGCTAAATCCTTTATTAGTTTTTAAACCAATTATAAATATTTACCAATTATATTTAATTGTAAATATCATTAATCAATGTATTAATCTTTATATAAATAAATAATGTTATTATTGTTATAATAAATATAAAGGTATTTTTGAACAATCTTGTGTAAATTGATAGAGGATATCATACCAAAATAAAGAAGCCACAACACAAACCTACGTTTTGGATCATTTTTTTCAACTTTAAAGTTGTAAACGTGTGAAAGCAACTACCAGTTATGGTACTGAATTTTAATAGGTGCGATTAGTTTAGATAATTGAATACATTACGGTCTGCTGATGTAGACAATGCCATATCAAAAGCTAAATACCTAAAACTATAGTGCAGTATCTATTGGTTAACAGTCTTCTGTGTATAAAAATTCTTGGAACAGGTGTAACTACTCCCTACAGTCCAACAACTGCAAGGAATTTCTGGTTGGAAGTCGCAGTGACGGCTCACTATATGAAGTATACATTTGTGTCTAGATGTGTTTTGCATCTATTCCTGCGCTTTGCAAACACTTCAACATTTGCAAGCGGTCACAATTTATTTTCAACGCCTTTCGCACAGTTAACTGTTCACGAGGTTATATCATAAATAATAATGAGTGTAAGGACGATCGTTCCTACCTTGTACTCGTTCCAAAAAGCCTGTGTAGTTTGCACATACAAAAATAATGACGATAAATTGTCAGTCATATTTACTTTAAAATGTACAAATAAGCCGCTCTGACTCAAGAGCAAAGCCGAACCGACATATGTATTTTCTCAACAGAATCTGTTTACACAGCATAATTACTCAAATAAGAGCTCAAACATGATTTTTCAATGTCGGAAATTAGTAAAATACTAATCATAAAAAATAAAATATAAATATTACGCTGAGCAATTTTATAGTTGCGCGTGATATGACAGTTACAATTTCTCACTTTATAAATTTCTATGTAATTAGACAAAATAACTTGAACACGTACGTAATTTTACGGTGAATTTAGAATTTGAACAAAAATATTCATTGAACTGAATGGCAGCACAGTAAAAAAGCTTTCACACAGCTCAGTACGACGAAGCGATATATTTTGTTGATTAATATGTAATGCTGCAAGACCTCAAATTCAAGTCGAAGTCTGAGTGAAATGCAGAAATAAACGAAAAACTTACTGATCTATTAATATTTAAGAGTCTGATCAACCAACTAAACTGTAATTATTTGCACATAATCTTAAAATAAACATATATGTATTCAGTATATTTATATAATATTTGTATGTAATTTTACAAACTACATTGTTTGATACTATGGCTACGGCATTGCATACACAATAAATCTTTCTTCATTTGAAAACATTTTTCTGAAGAAGCATATTTAATAGGATGGGCATCGGGCATAACATGGCTACGCGGGTGCCGACCAGTCTAAACTACCCGGGTGCCTCATCAACTACCCGGGTATCCGACACTAACTTAGGTACTTATCACAAGCCGTAGTAGCTATTCAAGTTTACGTAACTTTGACCTTCTAATTGGGTGTAAAAATTTGTGAATAAG
Source organism: Trileptium ribeirensis (assembly GCA_030248225.1). Lineage (NCBI taxonomy): Eukaryota > Metazoa > Nematoda > Enoplea > Enoplida > Thoracostomopsidae > Trileptium > Trileptium ribeirensis. Next base: position 24,349 of record JASANE010013655.1, on the reverse strand, counting down.
GCTTATAGCTTGCAATAGCGTCTAGCTTTCTCCAGGTTTTCGTACAATACTGCGTGTTACCGCGCACATGGCGGCCAGGAAAAATGATGTGAAAAACCAGGCATGGTCAAGCGCCATTCACAGATGGAGCTATAAGGCCATACGAATACGAGCTGGAAAAGTGGAAGGGGAAGGTGCAAATACAAAATTTATATTATAATATTATATGTACCGAAGGCCATAGATTGGGTACTTTTGCACAAGAAAGATGCACGAATTCATGATAGCATAAATGTGTGCAGTGGGTAAATAATTTTTGTCTATAAGTGTACTAGGACCAGTTCTGGCCCTAAGGGATCCCAGCTGCACCACCTTAATTTGTCATTGTGATGCCCGGACAACCCAGGCTCACCGGTGAACTGCTAGCTGACCTAAGGGAATTGCTTAGCTTAGTGAGCTGCCGTCGGATTTACCAGGGTGTTCGGCCTGGCCCCTATAGCGGCAAACGTATCTAGTAGGATGAAGGTCCCCCTGAGGGAGGATCAACCACCAGGCCTGCTCACAGGTAATATGGCTGACCCGCCTTTCCCTCCTTCTATTGATTTTTTAAAAACTGAAGGTCCCGCACCTGAACCTCATACGAGTGCACACAGGTTGCAAAATATCCCTGGTTAACCTGCTGCGGGTTCTCCCTTGAAGTAGTAGCTCTAGGGAACACCTGGGTACTGATCAAAGAGCCCTTATCTCGTGTGAATAATTTGGACTGAAAAGGGAACCAACTAAACAAGCCTACCTATACAATCCGGCAATAAGTCAAACATTGGTTTTATCGATCACCGCTTCAGCGACGCCTAAGTGGTTCGTGAAGTTTCTTAGCCGATTTAGATGAATTTCGTCGTGTATAGTTACGATCAAAACCTGATCCGTTAAACTTCGATCCTAAGATATTGTGTTCGACCTTTGCTTTGGGAATCTTATTTGACCAGTATTAGCAAAATGTATCGCTAAACATCAACTACTTAACACTCTAACACTTTATTGATTTAACCATATATTTATGCACTTGAACAGATGGGCATAATATTTATACAACAATATTTTCGTGGGTACCTCGCAGGGTACCCGTTATGTACGCACCAGGTGCTGTGGATTCCCACCATCATTGACCTCCTATGTGGGACATCAAAGATCCGCCCTTCGCCCGTCGTAATACGAAATTTATTCCCCTTGTACATGCAGTGTCTCTTGACAACACGTTCCTTTTACAAAGTACAGGGTCAGACATATTTCGTTCAATCCATGCTTGAACTCCCTGTTTTTCCACGCTCCTCTTAGGTTAAGTTTGTTTCACTGAGTCTGGGCTCACATGCGAACATCCTGCGATTGAGGTGAACCGATGTCTTATTACAATAAAAAGCATTCTGCTCTAAGACATGACGGGAAACTAGGGGTGTCTGCCAAAACGGGAAGCCAATGCCGCGTCTCCCGAGCACAAGATGACGTTGCCTGCGTTCCTATAATTTTAAGATTTATGCTTTTGACCTGAAAATTGTTCCAACGAGGACCTCTGCCGCGTCTACACGGTGTGAGAGTCCACGTCTGATAGCTTTGCTGAAGTTTAGAAAAAAGCGTGTTGCCAGTGAGAACTCATCGGGATACTGGCTCGACTACGGGGTGCGATCTCGACGAATTTTGTTTAAACTTGGACTAAGTCATTGGGTCACAGCTGACTCCAGCTCGTTGTGTACCTCAATTTCCAACCTATCCGGGCATAATTGTTTCGCGTTCTGGTCCGCAGTCATTTGCAACACCCCGGTCTGGACGGAGTCACCGTTGCGCCCTTTGATTAAGAACAAGATGATACAAAAACTAAAGGCTGCGAAAGTTTGCGTTTGAAACACTAAAGACTCTTCCATTACGCTAAAGCTGTATTGAAACGGGCGACATACGCACAAAGGGTCATGACACGTCACTCCCATCGGAGCGGCCGCATCGACCCGGCGATACTTATCGACTGCTAAAAATTCTGACAGGGTGCTCTACCATTTCCACACGGCTTGAGACCCGTCCGAGTTTTGAGGTTACCCAGTCAGATTCAATAAATGAAAATAAAAGTCTCAGGGCATGAGCTCGAATTTCGTGGTTTCCACCGGGAGTACCGTTTTTAAGTTTCCTGTATGTTCTTATTGTGTCCCGGATTGCAAATAACCATGTCCGTTTTCATTTCCGCATTGTCTTCGCTCTTTGTCTGACACAACTCTTACTTGGTTGACCTGGAGCCACTGGCATCTTACTGACCTAGGATACAAGCTAACTGGTAGTACCAACTTGAAAGCGTGTGCGCTAATTTCCAATACAAAACTCCAGCCATGGCCAAAGGGAATATGACGGTCCGAGATTCCGTAATGCGCGAATGTGCCCACTCGAACTGCGGAGGCCCTAACTGATCAATTCAAAAATCCATGAGGTTCCCTACCGTGTCTACGCGGCATGGAAAACTTGTTTTAGGTCGAACGGTTAGTTATACGTTAAATAACACTCTCAGGGAATAGTGCTCTAGTTTTGTCGGTTGCCTTGTGGACGAATCCAACTTACACTTGACTGAATGCCTGAATTTGCGGCTGCCTCCAGGTTATCGTGATTCGATTAACGCCTTACCCCTCCCGTGTCCCCGTGTCCTTCCCCCTTCCCATGTATGCTCCCAACTTCCCGATTCTATTCACATCACTTATAAGTAAATTTTCGCCCACCGAGTCTATAAAACAACAATGCGATCCAGAGAGCGGAAAGCAGAGCCGAGCCAGAGACCAGTCGAGAACTAAACTTTCAGAGCAATTTGGACGCGCGATTTTCTCAATTTTGTCAGGCTCGCACTTACGGGTGCGCGGAGCACGGGACGCGCCAGCACCCGCAAGCGCAGCCCTTGCCAGCGTGTTTTGAAACCAAAAGTGCACCTGGAGGCACTCTGTACTGCATTTACACAGCGAGAGTTGGTCCTAGGAAATTCAAAAGCCAAAGGAAATCAAAATGCTTGAGCTCGAAATCCGACTAGGAAAAGAAAACAAAATTCTGGCGACAACCGCCACGAAATAAACAAACGCCGAATCTGCGGCTGCATCTCCCGACTGGTCCCGGCGCTGCGTCGGGCTTCCTCCTTTTATACTGTGTTGCTTACCCCCTGGCATATAAACCTAGCCCACTTCATTTGCTGGCTTCGCTTGTGCCCCAGAATTCTAATTTTCAAATCGGCGAAAAGTTAACATTAATGCACACGATACAAAATTGCCCGCAAACGGCGTTAACAAAGAAAGCTAGCCACTAGCTCGCATTTGTACAGCAATAATAATACAACGCCGAGATGGCACGCAGCTGCTGGTCATCAGCTACCCCAGACATATCATTGATATCGCCAATAACCAAGTTCGGCAGCAAACTTGAGGAACAGCGTAAACAACGGAACCTCGCGCTGGTCGGCGCGAGGTTTTCTGTGAGCTAAAATATACCAGCGCCTAGAGCGCGTAATATCCATTAGAAAATTTTTAGATTATTTGGTTTTCCGGATCAATTAAAAATCATAGGCGGCCGAGGGCAGGGTCAAATAATCTATGCCCTGGCTGGTCGCCTACTGATAAAATGGAATTTCAAACATAGAACCATTGCTTGGCCTGTTAGAGGCTGTTTTATACGAGCAAAATAGAAAATTTTGGTACTCCATGAATGTTGTTAGGGTCCTATGCGAGCCGGTAGGGTTAGATGGCCCGGTTTTCGATGAACTGGTTAGGATTGGACCCCGTGGAGATGGACGGCATTTTGTTTCTTTTCTTTTCCCATCAGTTTGATTTTTCTCACTTCACTCCATGATGCAATTATACCACAGCCACACGCCAGGATAGGCCCTCGATTCCGAATTGCGACAAAATTTCCGGTTTGAATTTTGATAAAGATTCTGCATAATGTCCCGACTAGTGATGTGGAGCGGAGCGGAGCGCTCCGGATTTTCATGGGCGCTCCGTTCCACTCAAAATGCGGAGCGCTCCGCTCCGCTCCACCCCCGGAGCGGGTCGCTCCGCTCCGCTCCGGATCGCTCCGCTCCGAAATATACTCTACGAATTAGACTTGTAACCTCAATATACGATATGTAACCATATTAAGCCCTAGCCGCTAGGCTAAAGCTTTACAACATTTAGCTATTTCTTATTTTCATAAAGATACGAAGGATAATGTTTGATGGACGCACAAAGCATTGTATTTATTCATTGTACCAATGTATCAATATGTACCACCAATATACCTAATGGAATGCAACGCATAATGTGACCACCTTAAGTATGGGCTAGTGTCTAATATAAATGCGTGACGGAATCCTTGACCTCATAGATTTTGTTTCAGCAATAAAGTTTCTGTGCGGAAACTATCGTCAGTAGAAAATTTTACTATGCTCAATGATCTAACTTTTCATATACGTGCTAATACACCTATCACCGGCTATTAATTCTGTAGTGCCATTTTTACAACTAGTACATAGAACAAGTGTTCTATGGATCACTCGCTATACAGTATTCCTGATTAGTTAGTACATTACTGTTGCAATTTTGCTACTTCTTCATCCAAATATTGTTTAGCTATTGCTCATCGTCGTCATTGACGATTCCTCGCAATTCGATAAGGCGTGGGCAAGACTTGCAGAAGCAAGAACTCCACATTCTTTGGTACTGTGGTAGGTGTGGTCTCTCCAAATTATCATGAAGAAACCCTAGTTTCGTCACATTTTCTGGTAGTAAACGATTCCGATTTTCCGATATGATTTCACCGGCAATACTGAATAGACACTCGCTCGGGACACTTGTTGCAACAATACAAAGGTAGTTCTTTGCTAATTTTGCGAAGTGAGGCAGCTCGTTTTCGTGGAAACGCCACCAATCCAACGGAATGTCGTTGTCGCTGTTGCCTGGGATCCTCTGGTACGCAGCTAATTCCATACTTGCAATCTCATTTGGAGTTTTCGGCATAGTACATTCATCAACCGCAAACATGTCACCCAGTAATCCGCTCAGTCCTTCGCTTGACCGTTCGTCTGCTGGATTTTCTAAAGCAATTAGTTTAGTTGACGCCCGACCGATCTGCATTTCTTCAACTATTTTCTGTAAATGTGTCACGATCTGTTGTTCGGTAGCATGTTTCGTTGCAATATTGTGGGCAAAGGACTTGCATCTAGGATCCACATAAGTCATTGTGTTGACGATATCGCAGCCGTTATTGTAATATTTGTCCAGATAACCGGCAATGATCTCTTTTCCCCGTTTTATATGCGCTAACTTCCCTGCCGGGTGATTCTGAAGCTTTCGTTTCATTGCAACAACGGTGGCCGAAAGGTGCAGTCTTATGACGCGGCTGCCCAAAAAGACGTAGGGGCTGGCCGCCGTCCATCCTTGCTGCTGCGCGGCTGGATCTGCTTTAGGAGCTGTGGAGATAAACCGAATTTTGGCGATGCACATAATGTAGCACTCCAAGTGTATAATGCAAGAGTAAACTTAAGGTGCGACCTTTACCACCCCCTTTTGTCAGTACCGATTTTCAATCGCTATTCGGTGTTGTGCGTTCGCGAACATCTATCTCCAGTATCAAAACAGCCGTTTTGTGTTCAGGCACAACAGTTTTATATACACTTCTATTTTTATGCATATGTTTTTAACCATCCTGGAACTAACGTTCCTGAACCAAAAGAGATAAATCCCAGTATTGGTATTGTAATAATGGTTTTTGTTCGCGAACAAAATTTTGTACATGGTGTCAAAAGAGGATGGTAGGGGCGCACGTTAAGCTTACTCATGCATAACTGCTATAAATGCACTTTGCATACCCTTTAACAAACAATATATGGTTGAAAGACTTCTTTCGTGTTTAATGACATCTTATGGAAACGAAACTTTACGTGTACCTGGCCCAGGGACGTGGCAAGGGCCCCACATACCCCCAATTGGGGGGCCCTCACACCTAAAATGCCCTCACAAAGTTTGAAGACACTTGAATCGCAATAATCTGTAGAAAATTTAGCATTTTCAAAATATATGGGGCCCCTCACATCAGTTTATGGGTGGGGGCACTCACAGGGGTGGGTGCAGTACTTTAGATATGCCGCATCTTTTTATAAGAAGTGGGGGATGGGGACAGAGCCCTTTACGTCCCCCACCAAAAAATATGGAGGCAACTAGTCCCCCCATCCCCTGAGAATCTTCGCCCCACCTCAGCTCATATGGGCCCAAGGAAACAAAAACTTGTAAGTCGGGTCGGGTCCGGTAATTCAGACCCGATGAGAGCTCTCGCGCCAGCTATCAAACGCATAAATTTATACCGAATTATACTTAGCACATGCACAACCAAACAAACGAAAAACATTGTGATCAATTTCTTAGTAAACTAACGAAATACAACAATTATTTATGTAATATATAATAGCATTTTTCTTGCTTTTTTAAATTCATTTTAGTTATTACCTATATATAGCTGCTCACAATAATTGTATGTTAGGTACGCAATGCATTTGTGTGTGTCGGCCGGCAAGTATCTCAGGTGGACAGTTTTCGGTTTCATAAAGTTAGGAGCTAGCTTACGTATAAAACATCTATTTAACTTAAAAACAAAAAAGGTTGTTGGCATCTCAAAATCGTTGAATTTTGAGCCGGAGCGCACCAAAATAGTGGAGCGCTCCACTTTCATGCGGAGTGCTCCACTTTCGAGCGCAGCGCTCCGCGCTCCGGAGCGCTCCGTTTTCAACCGGAGCGCGCTCCGATTTAGTCATAGTGCTCCGCTCCGCAGCTTGGGCGCTCCGCTCCGCCCCACCCCCCGGAGCGCGGAGCGGAGCGCTCCGAAGCGCTCCGCTCCACATCCCTAGTCCCGACCCATCCTGACACGCGGTACAAAATACCTTTCATAATGTAACAATTATTACTGACAATATTATTACCATTATCATACCACTTATTATTATAGATGCGCACCGGGGTCGGCCTTAGGGCACTATGTTAATGAAACCGAAAATATAATAGTGAAAATTTCGCACATTGTCACAGGCCAATCCGACTGCGCAGCCGATGTTCCCTTATACAGCACAGATATTAACTACATAATAATGATGCCGCTTTCTTCCGTGGGACCGACCGGATACCCTAGGTCAAAATTACGATTATTCCATTGTGGTGCCCCGCGCACCTCGGGCGGGTGGAGCATGATCGTACAACACATGATACAAATGGCATATTTTATTTTAAATGAGCAACAAATTATGCATATTCCAATACCGGGATCACGCTCCACCGGTATCCGGTCGCCCGTTTGATTACAATTATATCGCTTGAAGGTCTTTAACATTTCTCCAAAAACTCGGGCTGTTACATCTCTTAAATATTTTTAGATTTATTAGACTCCTTACTTATGGTAGAAATCAATTTTGAGGAAATATGAGTATAAGAAGAAGGTTTAGCCTTTAGACCAGCATGATGTACAGCCCTTGTGATCACTTGAGTTGGAATTTAAAAATTTTGTAAAATTTTCTGAGTTTATGAAAAATTCCCGTAAAATTAAATTTAAATTCATGGAAGAACGGGCAGAAGGACGAAAATTGTTTATGACGTTGTATCACCAAAACTGTCCTTCTCCCTGTTTATTCGGTAATTTTGGAAGTTTTCCCTTATGGTTTACAGTATTTTGAGTTTCGGTTTATCTTTATGTTGTCTTGCGATTTTGAAAGTGATTCGTCTTCGCACCTTTATCGTCTATTCAACGTTCTAAAAGTTATATTAAACATTATGTATATACGCATGACACGATTATAACAATAGGTACATATCTATATACACTCTAGCACGTAGCTCTAGCTCCTACTAATGGATAGTGCAAATCTTACCATCTCTCGTGCTTATGTTAGCCGCTAACTCCACGCTTTCATACTCGCTATCGCTCAGTGGGTAAGACGTCCCAATTCAGCGTCGCCAGCTAGATAGCTCACCCACTCGTGTATGTCACGGCGGCAGCAATTGGAGACCGTCGGGTCGCCGAATTGCGGTCGTTCGCACCACCTCATGTGCGGGTCGTCTCGTTCCCAAGCGTCCGCAGTGTTGGACGCGACTGGCCAAGCTGGGACGTAAACATTGTGGAGGGTGTCATGGCGCTGTCGATGGTTGGCCATTATGCTTTTCAGTTCTGTTGTCCAGGACACTGCATATTGGTTGGTAGAAACCCAGCGCGGTATTGGGGAGCGATAATAATTTACGGTGTTGGCGCTACCAGCTTTGATAGCACTCCTAGATGGCGTTTGACGTTTTTGAATGCAGCATTCCGGTTGGTCGCGCGGAGGTGCTCCAGAGGCGCTTTTCGGTAGATGTAGTTGTAGCCACCCAATAGGATAATGCACCTAAGCTGAGGTGCTAGGATGGCATTGGCAACCTGGATGAGTCGGACCATTGAGGAACCAGGCCATCCGTTCACCAGCCATTTGTTGTCGCTTGCCATTTCCAATAGTGGCAGGGCCAAGGCGACTCCAAGGACGGTTACCTGAAGCCATCTCACCTGTGCTGTAGTGCGATATGCACGCACTTCTTCCAACAAACGCCCATAACGTTGTGGCAGCGTTCTGGTGCCTCATTGTCTTGCAGTTGCTGATTGGACCGTCCGACACCCCAAAAAGCGTCCGTGGAAGCTTTGAGTAGCTGACAATTTTCCATTAGCTGGAGAATATGCGTGTACTCCGGTATAGCGAATTTGCTGAGCAATATTGGCCGCATAATGTGTTCCAGCAAGGGCTTTAGATGGGCTCGCGTTACATAGTCAAGAAGTTCATCTTTCAGTTCGCGGGCATCGGTTTTGCCTTGCAAAGGGTTGCCGGTCAGTTGAAGTATTTCCCGAGCAGCGTCATTCAGCTCTAGGAGCGAAAACACTTGCATTTGACCGTGTTTCTCGGCGGTTGCGACGATGATGCCATCGTTGTCGAATGGCGCTGGAGCGATGTGCATGTTGGATAGCTCCGGCCAATCGGTGCCCTGGGAGAAGGCGGCGGCATGTGGTTTCGCCAAGTCCACTTGGTAAACCGGTATCGTAGGCAACTGGAAACAAACTGCTTCCGGCGGGGTAAACGGTCCGACCGCTGATAATCGTCCGCCGGATTTATTGCTGGTTGGTTCGCCACCTTTGCTAGGTCGTCGGTTGTTGTTGTCGCTAATCTATAAAGAGAACTTAGATAAGTGCCAGTCTACAATCACTTAGCTACCAAGCAATCCGCGTCGCTTGCGTGTACGTGTTTAGGTGTCTTATGTCCCCTATCCTAACGTACTCGCTTCGGCTTCAGTCTGCTTAGCCCATAATTTGCGTTCCTGTTATCTATTGGTCATCCGAAAGTTTCTTTCCCCTCCTTAATAACCTGAAATCCTTCATTATCCCTCACGTGTTCTATAACTCATCATTAGATTATTCGTAATACTCTTCTCTTGGGGGCGGACGTTGCAAGAGTCGCCGAATGATTTCCGAGCTCTAGACATGTTGTTCAATCCAGGCGATTAATTCAGAATGGAATGCTTGTGCCACGACTGGTTGATTCCAACGTCGTCGGTCCTCCCCCTGGTTAAACGGTCCGACCGTATCCCATGCCTCAGTTCCCCTTAGTGACGCGGGCCACCGTGGCATGATTACGCTACGGAGTGCCTGGCGTTGGTTGGTGACTTTCGTCTTCTTAGTACGAAGCTGTCGTCCCCAGGCGTCACCCGTATAATTGTCGGCATCCCAATGAGGAGCAGGCGACGCAACGAAGATGGCCGCGTCGTCTCGGATGCGCCAATCTAGTACTCCCAGGTGACGCTTGATGCGCTTAAAGTAGGCAGCTGGTGAGAACGCCTTCCAAGCTGCTAGCCACACGTCTTAATAGCCCCCCAGGAAGAAGACACAGTCCGTTTCGGGCGTCAACAGGGCCTTGGCCCACTGCATCAGTTCCACCATGTTCAACGTCAAGTAAGCGAAAACGTGCCAATTATGTTCGTCGGCTACGTCGAGTAGGGGCAGGGCTTGCTCGTCACCGGCGATAAGCACTCATGGCCACCGTACGAAGCCATCCCGGTTAAACGCGCGGATCTCCTCGAGCAGTCTACCCGTAACATTGTGGCAAACTGTTCGATGGCTGCAACATTGTGCCGGCTGCATGCCTGTGCCCCAGAAATTGTCCATCGAGTCGCTAAGGAGTTGCCGGTCGTCGGTTTTCTCCAGTTCCTCAGCATACTCGTCGATGTCAATTTTGTCAAGTGTATTGGCCGCATTAGGTGTGATCGGTATGACATTTGCCACCGTCGAGCGCCAATAGGTAGCTGTCGTTGTAGGGCGATGCTGCGAAGTTGTAGTTCCGTTGGGGAAATATCCGTTTTGCCTAGCTCCTTGGCCTCCCTTTCGGGGCGTTAACGTCGTTCGCGCTGTAACTTCGACGCATCTATAATGGAGATACACGTAATGAATTTTATGTGTAGGGATGATTTTGTCTATAGTTAATGGTGTGTCCTAATTCCCTCTATCTCCCCCCTTGGGTTTCTTGTGTGAGTTAGGTTCAAGATACGTGCTGAGGTGGGTTAGGAATTAGTCTACTCGTAAGTCTGGGTCGTCCAAATCGGACTCCTTGTAAGGTGGTAGTCGGGGTGTTCGCTGTCGCCTGGCTGCGGAATGTAGTTCCTGGCTAGAAAGGTATCCTGGAAACGTGGCTGGTGGTGGGGTTCCGCCTGGGGAGCGTTCTCCCTGCAAAAGTTGTCGTGGAGTCGACACTTGTGCACTGGTCATTGAGGTGCTGACACTAGTGGATTGTATTCGCGTAGTAGAAGCTATCCTAGTTGACGTTCCCGTGGCTTTGCTGGTAGTAACTTCTGGCTTTCGGAAGGTAACGCGCCTACCCCCGTGTAGAGCTTCTCCTGCTTCCTCGTCTGACGCCGAACCGTGTGACCTAAAGACCCGGTCTCTGACCTGTCGGTACCAGTTCTGTAATTGTCACCGCGGACGTTCCTGGTTGTTCGATAGTGGTAATTGCTGACTCACAGAATAATGCGCCCATCTATTCGAAAATTTTTGTTACATACGACATATCGTACGTAGCTGTGTTACATACGACATGTTGTATGTAACCCGTGTTACACACGACATGTCGTATGTAACCAATGTTACATACGATAAGTCGTATGTGACACTGGTGCATAGGATTCTACAAAACTCTACTCCAGCTTGATATTGGTGCCCCCGTCTAGTTTGATATTGGCAGATCAGTATTATGTTGGTGCAATCCCCCAGTTTGACGTAGGGGTACCGATTCATTTTGATACTAGTGCCTCCCTCCAGTTTGATGCTGATGCTCCCTTCCAGTTTGTTATTAGTGCCCCTCTCCAGTTTACATTTGTGCCCCCTCCTGCTTGATATTGGTGCCCCTCCAGTTTGATATTGGTGCCCCCTTCAGTTAGGTACCAGTGCCCTCCTCCAGCTTGATATTGGCGCCCGCCTCCAGTTTGATATTGGTGCCCCTGGAGTTTAATATTGGTGCCCCCCTCAGGCTTGATAGTGGTTCCCTCTAAAATTAAAACAATAATGTATATCTGTAAATTTGAAGATGTGATTACGTAATATTTGAGAATTTACGCCATTACTTTTTATTGTGCTGCACGAAAATATCGGCCTATGCACAACGGATTTTGTTAGAATTTCACCACTTATCAGAACCTACTGGCACCTCTTAAACGCTACACGCCCCTTGTCTTCTTTGTATTTCTTCTTTAATTATAATTTACAACACGGCTAACACTCCATTATGTTTTTAGCTGCGTGCGCTAAATAGTGTAGCTACAGAGTCTCGTGACACAATAATGTTTCGTGTTAAACTCAAAGGAAGAAACAAAGCATTAAGTCTTATGTAAAAAAGTGCTTCTTTAAAACTTTTGAAATTTCTTAGTTCAAACAAGGATAGGCTTCCAATTAATGTATGAGGAAATGAAATACATTTCCAAATTGTAGTAATATTAAAATTGACGATAATTTTGCATATCGCTAACGTTATAATTTGTACGTATTTGTGTAGATGTATATAATAAAATACTACATTCTGTTAGTGTAAATCTCTTACTAATAACGAAAAATACAATACAATTTTTTGATGTCAATTACATATGGATCTATTCAACGATGCGTTGTTCACATACTATGATCCGGTATCATTATTTTGGATATTACGTTTTTGGACAGCTGCCGGTACTAAATTATCCGTAAAAATCAATTTATCCGTTTAACTTAATAGGTGCTAAGATGAATAATGTGGATGTACATACAATGATAACTATGGCAATCCAGTTCCACAAGGAAATATTCCACACTACGTGTCTGTGTGTGGAAATATGATTGCATTTATAATTGTATGTAACGATGTCAATTGTGCGATAGTTCCCAGCTGGAAAAAGTCGCATCTCAACCTCTGAAGCTTTGCAACATTTGGCTGTCCAACGGCAATCTACATAAACTTAGCGAACTTTGATGGATGATTAATGTCACTAATGCGAGAGTAAACTTAACCCACGCCCATCAATAATCCTATTTTGCTATTTCGGTTAAAAATCTGTTACTGAACGTTTTTTGGTAAACCATAATGCGGCGCAAAACTGTTCGCGAACACAAAGCTCTGTGATAGTAATCCGGTAAATTTGTGTTCGCGAAAATTCAAGGAAAATTACCGAATTTTTTGCGAACGAAAACCTACCGGATTTGGATTCGCTGAATTTGTTCGCGAACACTGTAACGTAAACAACATGATCGATTGATTTGTGACGTCAGTATTGCGTTAAATTTGTTCGCGAACACAGACAAATACGAATAAGAAGCTGATAGGCGTTCGATAACAGTTTTCACTGCAAATTCAAAATCGTCAAAATTCTGTTCGAACACAAACTGTAATTTTAGGTGCTTGTTTCTGATTTTGCCAATTTTCTGTTATCGAAAAGTCGATGAAATTTCCACATTTGTTCCGTAACAATGGTTTGCGCTTCGCTATCGGCTTTTACAAAATAGGATAGTCGATGGGCGCATCTTAAGTTTACTCGCGCATAAGTGGATGCGGTATACATCATGGCGTAATATGCCAAAAAATACATCTAATCTGAAACACCATTTGCTGTATCTACTACATTTATGGAGAACTTTGCTACTGAATAAATGTGAATGGACAGCTTTTCTACTGAATAAATGTGAAGAATTTGTGAATAAATGTGTGTGAAACCTTTGAAAACGGACGAATATCTCTTAAAAAGTCAAAATTATATTGTAATATAAAATGTGTCTTGAAGTTTTAGTTGTGACGATACTTGTTAGTTATATGATTATTGGGATTTTCGGGGTCCTTAAAATTTGGGAACAAATTTTAGTTTGGTCGGAACATTTGGTGATCGCGGTATTTAAGCGCGACTCCTGGTAATTTTACAAAGTCCCATGAAGAAATGTATAGGTGTAAATTACTGCATAAATCCGGTATGCTTTAGGGTACTTAGGTATTCTCTGGTCTGTATCATGATCAATTAGATAACTAAGGGTAACACAAGCTTATTACTTTCAGCCTACAAATTTGGACCGTGTTTAAATACGCAAAAAACAATTACCACAATTACATGCATGAAATCAACAAAGTATCGTACTGAATGAAGGTTATCACACAAAGCGAAATTATTACAGATAGCAAATAAGTGTTCCAGTGGAACATCCAGTGCCAAAGCATCTAAGCTGAATTCCAATGCGAGGTGCTCAAGCGTAATCAGCCCTAAATTTTTTTTTGTGTTTCGACCCTAGCCGGGAGACATGTTTCGGCTCAAGTGCCGGGCCTTAATACCCAAAATTTTCTTAATTCAGTTATGTTGTATTCCTAGGAAGAAAGCAAAAGAACACGAACGAGATTTGAAAGAAAACCTTTATTAAAACCAAAAGTAAAAGAAACAGTAAACGAAGAAGATTGACAGCAGTAAAGAAAACATTGAAGACTGGGAGACTTTTGCAACTTCGACCTTTATACAGTCTCCGAGGATTATTCTGGAATGTTCTAGTCAATAACGTATTATTCTCGTCATTTGTCGATGACGAAATACATAGCTAGTGAGTTCCCGAAAGCTCCACTAGCCTCGTGCAAATTCTTCGCTACGTATATATGTAGCGTCGAAGTGTCGCCACAACACCTCTCCACTCAGCCTGAACTTCACGGTGAAGGCGACAATCTTCGTGTCGGCTTCGGGGCGCGTTTGGAACGTCGTGGAATATGTTCAGCGCATGTCGCCACCAGATTTCGTTTATGTCGATTAGTGGTAGAATCAGCATCCGTGTTGAGCGATCGAACTTCAGCATAAGTCGGTAGATCTGTTGGAAGTCGAGGAATTGAGGCAGGAGCTTCGCCACGTTCCGAATCATCCTCGTTCACATGGCGGGTTTGAAGTTGCTCCAGATGTCTTCTCCATGTGGGACCTTTGGGATGGACCCAAATGTTGAAAGTGCGAGTTCCGTTATGCTTAGTTACCACTGCCGGTACCCAGCGGGGTTCTTTTGTCTCGCCGAGGTGCGAAGTAGAGAGCGTAGACTGGATCTCCGACATTGACGGAGCGGACGACTTTAGACACCACTTGGAGACGTTGGGATTTCGTCGCTTCTCTTGCTTGTTTTCCTTGAGCAGTATGGTCAGTCGAAGGAAGTAGGGTGTCGCTTTTTGTTTGAAATAGCCGAGAATTGAGCAATTCACTGGGTGAATAGCCGCTTATATTAGGAGTTCGACGATATTGCATCAGTAATTCTTGCAGTGCCTCGCTCGTAGGTAAGTTGCACTTCCGTAGGGCCTGCTTGAAGGTCTGAACAAGACGTTCGGCTGATCCATTGGTTGCCTGATGATATAGAGCTCCAGTGAGATGAACAATTCTTCGTTCCTTGCACCATGACTGAAATTCTTCAGAGAGGAACGCGGACGCATTATCCGTAACCAAAGTGTGTGGATAACGAAGTGGGCGAAGTCTTGCTCCAGCAGGGTCGTCGCCGCTGGGGCGGAGACTGACTGTGTCGGATGATGCAGGGATATTTGGAGTGCGCATCCGTGATCACGAGCCAGTTGGTTTCCATGAAATTGATGGCATGGTCCAGCTGAAGTCGACTGCAACGCTTTTCAGGAAGCATCCATGGATGGATCGCCGGCTTGGAAGGTTTGTTCTGGTGTTCTCCGCAGGAAACGCAGTGTCCGCACATCCCTTCGATGTCATCATCGATGTTGGGCCAGTAGACTGAAGTGCGAGCCAGCTGTTTCATTCGTTGCATTCCAAAATGTCCGGGATGAAGCAGCTCCAGAACTTGTCGGCACATACTTGCAGGAATGGTGAGTCTTGATCCATAGAGTAGTCCGCCATTGCAGATTGACAGAGCCTCTGCATGTTGCCGATAACGTTGCATTTCCGTGCCATCTTTCGCAAGCAAATCGCAACACCGGTGAAATGACTGGATCCTTGGCTGATTCACGTTCCACAGTACCATGTTCTGCACGCGTCATCTTATTGTTGATGGCGTCGATTGCGCAGACCATCTCCGCGTCGTCGTCCGTTTCCTCTGCGTCGAATAGAGCGTCGTTGGAGACGGGAACTTGCTGTAGAAATGGACCAGGACGTTCTCCGACGACAAGAGGTCTTTCAGCTGTTAGAAAGCTTTCTGTTGTTTGTCGTCTCATTTCCAAGGTACCTTTTTCACTGTCAGTTCGTAGAGTGGCTCCGCGATTGAAGAAAGCTTCGGTGGCAGGAACTTGACGTACAACTGTACCGAGCCCAAGAACGCTTTCAGGCTAGATAAGTTCGTGGGCGGCGACATCCGGATAATGTCATGGACCTTGGCACCTTTGGCAATTCCGTCTTTTGACAGAAGGCGTCCCAAGAATAGATAAGATAAGATGCGTGTGCCGCGGTCAAATTATATTACGCGTCCAACTCAACTAGTTCGGGTGAACTATAGCTTCGCTGGACTACTATGGTAAATTTTTATAGCTTAGCTAGTCTTAATGTGATAATCAGGGAGTTTAGCTAGGCTCTGCTTGACAAACGGAGCGTCCTGCTGAACTGGAAAAGTTTTATTTAGTATTGTGCTTAGTGTAATAGCATTTTGTTCTATATTATTTTCACATTAATTCTAAGTTATATATTTGTTTTAATATATACAATTAACGTTTTAAGCTGTATGCCGCTTTTGGGCATTATTTAGATACGTATAATAAAACGTAATTTTCGCGGACTATATAGTTTCAGGCTTAAGTTATAGGATTCAGCTGAACGCCTCGTGACAAAAGCACAGTCCCTCGCGACACCTGATGACAAATGCATAGGCTAGCTAGGCTATTCAGAATTTTAATAGTCGAGCTGGACTCTATGGGTGACATAGTAGTTAGTCCATTTGAACGCGTGACATAATTAGGACCATGCGCACGCATCTTATTATAAATGATGCCTAAATCATAACAAATTTCGGAAAATCCTGAAGAAACACACTTACATATCCGCTAATGTAAGTGTAATGGTTAAGGCACCCAGACCTTACACTCAAAACGGATAGATACCTAAACTATAGCCCTGGCACACAAATCGTAAAATTTTATATTATTTTAAACTCTCGTAATCTTAATAATTCCAGGAATTAATAACATTATTATCGCCCGAGATTAGCGATGGGCTGAAGTCTGTAAGTTCTTAACGGGAGGGCCAATTGAAGCCAAATTTGGTATGAATAATCTACAGGGTGCCCAATTGCGCCGGTCCCCCTGTGGTAGTGCTTCCTTTTCGCAATTTCTGATATGTAATGATCTTGTTGCATATTGTTGTATTTTATTAGGGGGTTTTAAACACTATTTTCAGTTTTTTGAGTCAAATGATAATGGGTGAAATTTATAGAACTTTATGTGACATTGCTATATTATTTTGTGTAACAGAACAATTCTAATCTTCGAAAACAGTAGATCATTCTTTTGCAAGAACCTGAAACAGCTCTATCTTCGAGTTGCTAAGAAGTTACCCAAAAAATACGTTTATCTCTTGTGACATTATTCTGACTTCGAAGCTAAAATCAAAAGATTATCATGCTGTGAAAGCATCAAAAAGGATTGGAGTTATCCCTGTTTGTTTAACGCACATTGAGAAGTTTGTAATTTGGGTTTTTTGAATGCTTATCGTGTTAATGTCACTGACTTTTGTTTAATAAAATATTTAATAATAAACTTCAAATAAAATGAATAAAATATAATTAAATTAAATAAAATAAAACAATAACATTTTCTACTATTTAACGTGTAGATGAAATGGTAAATTGGTGAACCTGACATCTGAACGTTACGCATATAATTTACGTGGTTTGGTGGATCGTGTTATGGTCGTTGTACGTATATCATAGTGCCTATTTCCATTTCAGCGTCAACCGTGCAAAAGGTTGCTATTTTACGAATATAGTATATTGGTACAATTCTGCTTCAATGCCAAGGAAGAAAACAACGGAAAAAAATTTTCTGTGGTGGTGATTGTATGGATGTATCCCTGGTTGCGCGTATTTGTAAACATTGATATAGTTTGTTATAAAGATCTGAGTAAGGTAGATAAGCACTGTACGTTTAGAATACATGTTTCACACGGGTTGGTTGTAATTAATTCAAGTACGTCGAGATGAAGATTACACTGCTGATTAGTTGTTTTTTCACACTAGCGCGTATAAACTGTTGCAATTGTAGCGCTATTACGCAAGGAAATAGTTTTCATAAACAGCGTGGATTCCTGTTATTTAACGGCTATGTCCATGCATCAATTTTCTTGAGCCTCCCGCACGCACTGTTTTTGCTGAAACAAACAAAATTTCATTCAAAACATGTAATGCGATGCGATTGTTTTGGTAGCTGTATATTTGTAGCGGCTAGGCAACGAACAGCATTATGTTGGTTGTTAATCTTAACAGGGAATTTTGAGCATAACCCGGGGCCTATCAATTTCAATCAATATACAAAACCGAATTTGCATGGGTTTTGCGGTTGTTGCATGAAACTGAGATTGATTTTGAGATTACAGCCCGTAAAGATGCGATTATTTCTATGCTAGAATCCTTCAGGGGAAACATGATGCGCGCGTTGCTGGAGTCTGTGCGACCCCACCAGGGGGTTGTAGAACAAATTCAACGTTCTGCGATAGATGAAATCGATAAAACCGTTCATCTACCTGAATTTTTGAGACCGACACGAAAACTTGGTGTGAAATAGTGGAGCAAATGCTCATCTGAAATGGTCCGCAAAAATAGTTTGTTGCGCCTTGTGCCCCTTACTGCTATAAACCAATGCGGTGCAGCCGTTTCGCTCAATTTTTCAGAATTGCGGAGCCACATTTTTGATGATACAGCTGAGCAAAAGCTACGCCAGTTGTTGAACAAGCAGAATTTAGGTGACCAGAAACCTTCCTCTGCGCTACGTTACCTCAAGCAGTTAGCACCTAATAATGAAAACTTATAAAAGTTACGATTTTTTGAAATTTTACCGACATAGATCAGGATTGTTTTGTCAACGTTGGGGGAAGATACCCCGTTTGATAGGATGCCAGAAGCCGCCGATAAAATGATTGGTAAAATCCCTCAGTCGGGCAAGTCGGTAAATTCAATCCAAGATGTGAAGGACGTTTCCGCCATTTCATCTAACGGTTTTTTGATAACTTAAAACCGCAAGTTGCAGAGTCGATTAAACCAGTACAGGCAATTGCTGTTTCATCCCACCGTCCGCGCAGCAGAAGCAGAGGAAAGTTGGGATATCGTGATACTTATAAACAAACGCGAATGGGAACCAATAACTTTTATAACCAGAGAGGTAGAAGCAAGTCACGAAATGGTCCTGGTTCCAGACAAGCGGATCGATATTGTTTCTACCATGATAGGTTTGGTGAAAAAGCATACAAATGTGTTCCACCTTGTTCATGGAGGTCCCTAACGGGAAACGGCGATCCTCTGGCGGTAAAAGCGGCAAGCGCTGGATTGAACACAATCACTGTAGCCGCAAGTTCTTAGGGTCATTTTATCGCAGATGCTGGCAGCGATTGGAGTATATAACCCAGACGATTTAGCAAATTAGGTAATAAAGTTCCCGCAAGCGATTCTTTGAAAATATCTGCGGCGATTCAGAGATCAAAACTTTCGGGCAAACACGTTTAAATTTTAATATAAACTGTCTCCGCCGTAATTATAAATGAGTCTTTCAAATTGCCGATGTCACACAACCGATTTTAGGTCGCGATTTTTTGGCGTATCATAAAATTTTAGTTAACTGCTATGTCTATTCGCAGTATTTTCACTTGGACAACAGTTAAAAATTGCAGATCCGTTAAGACTGTGTCGCCGATAAATCGATTTCACCACCTTTTTGGCGAAATATCTGGACCTGATGAAATTTTCCAACCAGTGCAACATAAGATAACGACATTGGGTCAGCCAGCTTTGCAATACCAAAGCGTTTATTTGGTGACAAGCTGCGCATTGAACGCGAACATTTTGCCAAGCTTGAAAAGCAGGGTGTTGTATATCGCATGCAGTCTGCCTGGGCTACACCGTTACACATGGCACCAAAGCCAAACTCCGCGTACCCTTGGCGTCCGTGTGGAGATTATCGCCAATTGAATAAGCAAACGTTGCCTGATATGTATCCAATGCCTAACGTAGCCGACGTCACTAACGAGCTACACGTGGCTGCGGTGTTTTCAAAGTAGAATCTGATCAACGCTTACCATCTGTTGTATTCCCAGAGGGGTAGATCCACGTTGAGTTGTAGAAAACAAACGTATATTGAAAGCCAACAGAAATAAGTGAACAAAACGTAGTAAACAAGACAGTAAAAGTAACGTTGAATCGAGACAATAAGAAACAGTAAACTGAACACTAATGAAACAGTACTTCAGCAGTAACTAAACAGTAACTCAAGTTGTGGTAAGCAACCGTCTTTAAATATAATCAAAGAATCTTCTAGAGTAATCATCACATCAGTCTTTTAAATCCGTAGAACATTCTAGAAGGATCGAGATGCCGTCACTCCACGTGTGAGGATGTCCTCGTACAACATAGGAGCTTCCAGAACAGGATCGAATGTAATTCCAAAATGTTCTGGCGAAGCAAATCCATAACACCTCCCCGCCTAGCCGAATGTTTACCTTGACGGCGAGTAGTGTTTAGGCGGACGCCCTTTTGTTGTCCGCTTTGAACGCCGTAGTTGCTGACCGCTGGACTGGACGCATCGTCGATAGTTTCTTCTCCTCCTGTCTGAGGTACTTCGGCGATTTCCAACGGATCATTATCCGCAGTATTTGTGGCACCTGTTGAATCGACATCTGCGCCAGGTTCGTTGTCATCTTGAGAAACGTGCCTTGGCTGCAGTTGTTCGACGTGTCGCCGCCAGGTGGGTCCTCGTGGATAAACACAGACGTTGACAGTACGGGTGCCTTTTCGCTATGTGACTACAGCGGGCACCCAACGTGGCTGCTTGTCGTGATGGGGTCCAAAGCACAGAGCATAGACCGGATCACCGACTTTTTAAGCAGGGTCCATTTTTGCGACAGTTTGAAATTGGGATTTACTAGCTTCTTTGGCTTGCTTACCTTGAGCAGTGGAAGCTGGGGACGGAAGGAGAGTGTCGATTTTCGTCCGAATTTGTCTCGAATTGAGTAACTCACTGGAGGAATGTCCGCTGGAGTTAGGAGTGCGACGATATGGCATCAGGAACTCAAGGCTTTTCGCGGAGGAAGACTTGATTTCCGTAAAGCTTGCTTGAAAGTTTGGACGAGTCGTTCTGCGGATCCATTCGTAGCAGCATGATACGGAGCATCTGTAAGATGAGTAATTCCTCGTTCTTTGCACCATGCCTGGACTTCTTCCGACATGAATGCTGATGCACTGTCCGTGACCAATGTATGAGGATATCCGAAATGAGCAAACTCCTGTTCCAAGAGATCAATCGTTGCCTTTGCCGTGACCGCCTGAGTTGCATGAATACAGGGATATTTTGAATATGCGTGCGTTAAAACCACCCAATTAGTCCCCAGAAAATTAATAGCGTGATCAAGATGCAAATAGCTTCATGGTTTTTCTGGTAGCATCCATGGATGAATTGTAGGTTTTGGTGGATTGTTTTGGTGCTCCCCACAGCTGGTGCAAGTGCGGCAGGTTGCTTCGATGTCAGCATCAATATTTGGCCAGTAGACAGCCGCACGTGCAAGCTGCTTCATACGCTGCATGCCAAAGTGTCCCAGGTGCAACAATTCCAAGACATCGAGGCGAAGATTGGCAGGGATCACTGCTCTGGAGCCAAGTACTAAGCAACCGTTAACAATAGATGTGAATCAGCCAACTTACGGTAACGTTGCATTTCTGTGCCTTCGTCGTTATTCTTTGGCGGCCATCCTTCACGCGTGAATCGAAGCACTACTGAAATGACTGGATCTTTCGCCGATTCGCGGGCCAGTGAATGTTTGTCAGCAGGAGTGACTTTGTTACTGATGTTTTGAATAGCACAGACCATAGCTGCATCGTCTTCGCTTTCTTCCCTGTCGAACTGGAAATCGTCAGTCGCAGGTAGACGACTCAGGACATCATCGTTTGCATGATCGCTGTTTTGCGGAATTCAATTTGGTAATCAAATTGTCCCAACATGAGAGCTCAACGTGCCAATCTGTTTGTGGCGAGAATCGGTGTTTCTTTTCCGGGCCCAAACATGGCAATAAGTGGTCGGTGATCTGTGACCAACGTAGATTTCCTTCCATAAAGGTATTGGTAAAATTTCTTTAACCCGAAGATAATTGCCAGAGCTTCCTTCTGAATCTGACTGTAGTTCTTCTGGGATTCATTAAGAATTTTTGAGACGTTGCAAATTGGCCGCTCGTTTCCATCTGTATAGCGGCAAAACAATACTGCAATAATTCCAACGTTGGAAGCATGGCAAGCAACTCCTAATGGTATTGATTCGTTATAATGAACCAGCACGTTTTCAGAGGAAAGAAGTTGCTTTAGTCGATCGAATGCAGATTGTTGTTCTGCGTCTCATTTCCAGTGCGTCTTCTTCTTTGTAAGACGGAACAGTGGTTCGGAAATTGTAGCCAGGTTGGTAGGAAGGAACTTGTCGTAAAACTGTACCGAGCCCAAGAATGCTCTCAGACTAGACACGTCTTGTCGCGCCGGTAATTTGAGGAGATCGTCGACCTTTGGTCCTTTGGCGATTCCTTCTTTCGACAGTAAGTGTCCAACATATTCAACCCACGGTTGTGCAAACTGACATTTTTCCAATCGGCAGCGGAGTCCTTTATTATCTAGACGCTGATGTAATCGTCGGAGATTCCGCAGATTATCATTAGCATCTTTGCCACTGACCAAAATGTCATCCAGATAGACAGCAATACCAGGTAGATCTTGTGTAAGCTGATCCATGGTTTGCTGAAAGTAACCTGAAGCGGACTTGATGCCAAACGGCAGTCGTTTTTGAAGAAGCACACCTTTGTGTGTATTGAGAGCAAGTTTCCTTTGACTTATTGGGCCTAGTTTGATCTGGTTATACGCATCGGCCAGATCAATCTTTGTAAACCCGTATCCACCTCCTAGTTTACGCATGGGATCCTCCGGAAGAGGTAGCGGGTGTCGATGGTCTTTTAGCTGGCGGTTTATACTGACAGAATAGTCACCACAAACACGCAATGCAGGCTTAGTCTCACCTGGACGGAGTGCCCTGCGACCGGGAACAACTGGCGTACCATATTCATTGAACTGAATCGGCTTCCAAATTCCTTTAGCAATGCCGCTTTCGTACGCTTTCTCCAAATCTGCTTGGATTGCGAAAGGGACCGGTCTTGCTTTGCAGAAAATCGGGTGGGACTGTCGCTTGAATTCGACTTCTAGTTCAAAGTCTTTAAGGCATCCCAGTTCTGACTTCCAAAGTTTGGGGAATTCTTCGCAGAGTTCTTTGCATTGGTCTCGTAGCTTAATGTCAGCCTTGAGATGACTAAACACTGCGTTGCAAGAAATTACATTGTCCATTGCCTTATCCACGGAGATTCCCAACTGTTTGGTTGCCTCTCGTCCCAAGAGTTTCAAGTCAGGAATGTCGGTTACCGTAAATCGAACGTCACAGCCAAACTCTGACCTTTGGCAACGAGTATTCCTAACGAAAGTGCCTTTCACTGGCAAATCATATTTGCTGGCGGTCTCGTAGCGGCAGCAGGGGTTATCTAACTTCGGCCGTCCCAACCTATGCCAGTAGTCAGTGGATATGAAATTACCTGTAGTGGCAGTATCCAGCTCAAGCACTCACCGTTTGCCATCAATCTCTAGTGGTATTTCAAGCTTTGGCATATTGTCGTGGGATTCCTTGACCGAGTTGATGAATTCAATTCTTTTCACGGAATTTTTGCTTGCTTTTGATGTGGAAAGTTTCTTTTTGCGGCATACTTTCTCCAAATGACCCTTGAGATTGCAATGGTTGCACTTAGCCCCTTTGAATCGGCAATTGTTTACCTTGTGGTTCGGTTGACCGCAGCGGTGGCAGGTTACCTTTGTCTTGCCCGAATCACTGAAATTCCCTGAGGATTCCATTGCATGGGCCTTGTGATGCTGCTTCACTTTATTTACCGGCTTTGGCTTGGAGCCGTAGACGGTTTGTTTGACGACTTTAGCGTCATCTTCCGTTTCAGTTGCGATTTCAATTGCGCGAGCGAAATTCTGTCCGTCGTCTTTGATCTTGAAAAGGGCCTTGAGAACGGCTTCATTGTTGATAGAGCAAATGAAGCGAGTGCGCAATGCCTCGTCCTGGGGGTCCTTAATAGACGCAAAGTCGCACGTTGCAGCGTCTTGGCGAATTCGCGCCGCCAGTTCCTGAATTGTTTCGCCGGGTTTGCGCTGCATATCGCTCCAGAACTAGAATCGTTCCCGGACCATGAAACGTTTTTGATCGAACTGATCTTTCATGAAGGCGACTATTTCGTTAAAAGTCAGTTCGTTGATATCAGCAGGAGGGGTCTTTTGAGCCGCGAGATTAACCAATAGCTTGTAGGTAGTGGCTTATTGGTTCGTAAGAAATACTTGGGCTTTCTTATTGTCCGAAACAGAATGAGTTACCAGAAAGGTGCAGAACCTAGCGTAATAATCGGTCCAAAGTTCAGACGTTGAATCAAAAGGAGGGAAGTTCGGAGTCGTCGAGGTGACCGTTGAAGTAGAAGTTGAATTTCGTACCTGACGTGATCCTCCCAAGTATACTTTCGAATCTTGTCTGATCGCCCTTCCGTTATTGCTCCATCTTCAGCATCATTTCTTGTTGTTGCTGAAGTTG
>JASANE010013650.1:0-25594 GCA_030248225.1 Trileptium ribeirensis | reverse complement strand
GTAACCTACTTGGTTCAGTTACGTATTGCTCACAAATTCACGGCTGAGACTGTGCCTTTATTATAATGTCCAAAAAACTCTAGGACGCGAAACTATCCTGAGGCATCTAGACGCAATAGATATTTTGAAGGCATATCTAGAGCTTCATAGAACAACTGTTATTATCGCAGCCCAGTTTAGAAAACATGTAGCTGAGAGATGGTAACGGGAGCTTAATAGTTTGCTAGTTTTTATAAGAAAAGTCCATCAGCTCATTTTTCCGATAATCCAAGTTCCCCACCAAATCCCTGAAGACACCAAACTGGTAAAACTTCAGCGCGGTCGATTAAAACCCTAGCAGTGTTTACCTAAGTAATATCACAAAGTTTCCATTTTATGCTACAACGGAACCGCCCCTACATCTCGCATTAATTGCATCGCTGAAAGGAAGGAATTCTGTACACACACCACAAAAAATTTTTTATGGCTAATAAAATATATCTAGGTCTCTTTCGCTCTGCCATAAATGGAGAATATATATGTTACCGTTCGGTAAACAACAAAACCAAAATCATTGATCCGATACGAGGCATTATAGCATCGCCATTTTAGGCGATGCATTGGACTCCAGCGTCGTTTTATTATAGCGAAAAACGTTTTTTATTTCCAATAAAGCAGTTGTTTTTAAAAATCATAATGTGAATCGTAATAAAAATGGAATCGTTTTGGGGGAAATATTGTATTTTTTCTGATGTGCCCTTTCGCAGTATATGCCGAGTGAGTGATGAACAACCTAGCTATAATTTAACTTTTTATGATTACATTTATTTTTATTACATTTTCGATTGATTTTATGTGTTACTAGCATGCGCAAATTCAACTAAAAGCCACAAATAATTCATTCGCTGAGAAATTATTACAAACTGAGGCGCTGAGGCATTGCTGTTTCACAAAGGATCACATCGCTATTTATACGTTAATATATGTAAACACACTTGCTTAAATTCTAAAAATTCAGGCATACATATCTTAGTTAACCGCCACTGACTTTCCTGCAATTCCGAACACTCCTGATGTGCTTTGAGGAGTTCCAATGTATCTGTTCTGTCCTAATTCCAGTTCCTTATGTTCGCAGACACTACTGATTTTCATAGGTCAACTACATAATTTAGATCAAGATCCTGGCCACGCGCGGACCACAAACTTTAGTCTTCTATCGTACCTTCGCTGATGTAAACTATAATAGTCTTGTCTTATCAGCTCTATAATTGGGGCCAATCCAGACCCGGGTGCTCTGATAAAATTATAAATTATTTTGCATGCCATAAACGGGCTTATATATACATTCGCTGGAAACTGCCAAGATGCATGAACCGTGGGAATTTTGGTTCCTAACTGGGGACGCCGGACTTCGCCAGGGGAAGAACTGGGGAGACGCACCCCCTCGATATTTTAAATCTGAAGATTTCCAAAATTCAATATTCCTAGGTAAAACGCCAAAATTGTTAATGAATTGCCCCATAAACACTGCAAAAATACCTCTACCAAATTTATAACTTCAAAAGGAGACTTTTGTTAAAATTTTGTCAAGTTTTTGTACCAACTGAGGATGTTTTTACCCGGGGAACCTTAATAATTTGCCATAAGGGGCCAAAAATTTTGCGAGGAGTCCCAGCTTGGGTCATCCGTTTTTGTCAGATAGCAAAGAAAAATCCCAGGAGTTCCCTCACTTTGGAGAAGCGGTATAAAAAGACTGTGCAAAACGCCGCAAATAGAAAATAGAAATTGTGCTCGTTTTGAAAGTGTTAAATTGCGCACACAACACTCGAAATTATATTCCCAACCACCGTTGGGCCTACATCGGGAAAATACACAATTTCTGTATTCATTTTACAGCTTCATAGGAAAGAACAACAATCCACGACACTGTTTTTCTTCAAAGCAGCGGTCACCTATATAGTTGTGCCTTTTACTACTTTTAGCTATTTCTAAATTAAATGAAGGACGATAACGGTCCAAAACAATATGATTTAATTCAAAAATAGCACATTTTTCCGAATTTACAGCTCTAAATTCCTAACGATAGATGGAAAAATAACTTTCAACAACGGAATTATTGGTACATTTTGGTGGTATCGCTTTACTTTTGTTTGAAGTTTCCCGAGCATTCTGGCGAATGTCTACAGTTTCACCAAACTGACAAGATTAAAATAATGCAAGTTACACAGCTAATTAAAACAACTAAATATTTATACTGACAAAAGTATAACAACTAACACAACTTTAGGACGCGGCATATTTCAAACAATATTCACTAGTGCAGTCTTAGCAGTGTTGGCGAACAAAAAATACCAAAGGCATGCCTTATACGTTAGCGAAACAAAAGCTAAATATATCGTTAATAACAACAACCGAAACCAGTTTTAGGATCGAGAAACAAACGGATCCGATAAACGGGACAATCCCCGTGGCAATTTTTTGGTATACTGACCTAGAAACATTTCTGGAAGAATTAATTATAGTAATTAATAATTAGTTTTTGTTTTATTGCTGAAGTAATAGTTTTTCCAGCAGTTCAAACAAAACCAGCAACAGCTAGATCACTACGAGAACCCCAGTGTTTGAGCACAATGTTGATTCAGCGTTGTATTCTAAGAACGGTAAGTTGCAGGGTGCGCTGGACCCTACGGCAATAGAAGAGGTCAAGTGTTTTCCAAAAATGCTCACAGCTAGCGGAGAAGCCAGGCTTTTTACTGTGTAGGTCGGCCAACGAAAAATCCGGCCGGTGCTTAACACTACCAATACTGAACCTAAGCTTTAGTCTTATCGTAACGTCGTTAACCGATTACGCTGATTTTGCTCAGGTCGTCAATGAGATTCGAATGATACATAAAGGATAGATTATCATTTAATCATGTCTACACTTTTGGAAGTGTCGTGGCGCACAAATATTTTTGAAACAGATAAAACGGACTTGACGGGAGGAACGTGGTCATACGTGGGCGCTTGGATTTGCAAGCATTACACAGTACATTATGTAAGTATCGTCGACAGTGGATATAAATTGGGAAATATGTCGGGATACTTTTGAGCGCGATCGATGGAGTCCGTCTACCAAGTGAAAAGGTCTCAGGTCTTACCACCATATTTATGCAGCAAAAAATGCAAATCAGTTAGGGTAAAGCAATATCTGCTTTACACTTACTCCGTAAGCATTAAAGGTCACCAGGTAGCTATGGTCGTTATAGGCTTCTCAATGGCACGCTGATTTCTAGGCTGATTGGCACATTAGGTATTTGCTGTCACACTGTAATAAGAACTGCAGCGTAATGAACAGCGTGATTTCACACACCACTGTCTAGCGGCTGAATGCAATTGTGTTCACAATACAATCAGCACTAAAAAAGTAGAGTCTTTGAAAAATTATCATATAAAATTATGCAAAACTAATGTTGGAGAGATCCAGCCGATACAATCCCGAAAAGTGGATGAACATTTTTCAAGGCCAACCTCCGGTGGCTGGCCGTAAAATTTCAAGACCGGGTGTCCAAAGATAAATCCGGCCCAAACAACAGCGAAGCATCCCTGACACTCCTGCATTTATAAATGCTGCAGAAATACAGTCTAATATGCCTATAGTTAATGCGCTTATAATAGTGACAATCTCAATTAACTTGTCGCACATGCAGATTACCTCGCAGCTTGATTACATTCAAATTTCAAATCCTAGAACATTTGCCTATAAACGCATTGGCTTCAGTGTACTCAACCCTTCAACATGTGCAATCACAGACAAAACTACGCAATTAAATGTGCCCGTTCTCCGCGTCTGCGTCCTCAAGACTGGGTCATTCCGTAGCTGTAGATTGGTGTTATCCCGTAAACACACATTCTTCCGTTTCCCCTCTGTCCACACGTACTGCTGCATACCCTAGCTTTACAATTTATTATTGCTATTCTATAAGCAGATTACATGGAAAGTGGAAAATAAAAATATAAATTCGCATCACAAATGGAAAACAAAGCAATTTAGCGTGCACGGAATGCAAAACGAACCACAAATACTGTACTCGCCAAGACTGTCGCTCGCTCGAAATAAAATTGTTTTAAAAATAGAATTTACTATTAACTTTAAAATAGTTTCGAAATCTCGAGCGAGACACTCAACGGTCATTTGTGGCGAGTACTGTGCATCAACCTACAATGTCATTTTACGTCAGATGTGATGGAACAGCGCGTTTCAACGGCAACCCGTCACAAAAACGTATTGGAATCTTATATTGCTGCTCGAAAGCACAAGAAGACAATATTAATACTATTATATTAATAGTAACATTGACAAAAGCTGGGTCGTTGCAACACCTTGACCACTGAGTACGAATAGAGATACAGACAGAAAAAAAGGAGAAATGGTTGGCGAAAAATTCGTGAACAGCAATTGAACATCAGCTGTTAAATAATATTATGCGTACTCGAACTGTTCGCGAATAATCATTTTTCGCCAAACATTTGCTTCTATTTCTGTTCGTAGTACTGATATGTACAAAGATGCACTTCTTACATCGACTGAAATGCTAAGCGTACAAACAGCGCCGACTATTCGATTCTTTTCACCGAGAGTCTTTTGATGCTTTCTTGGTTTCCGGTTACACTACATCAAATTCGATGTACTTCGTGGAACTTTGTGATTAACCTAAGATTAAAATATTATCATAAGCATAGCCTTGTTGTTATAGATAATAAGCTTGTGATGTGAAAAAGTAAACCGAAGCAATAAATTAGAAATTTCATATTTTAAAAAGCCGTAAAAGTTTCATTATTTCTTTTGCCCACTAAGTCCACCGTGGTAACAGATATATCCAAGTTCAATGTACTCGCCAGAAATTACCATCAGTTTTCGATTGAACGAACGATCATCGAACAGAAATCCAACAAAATGTATTTTCGAACAAACTTCCAACAGTTCTAAAACCAATTTAAAAAGGGCGCCAAAAATTTCGGAAAGGTTTCGGCCAAAATTCGAGTACATTTCGAACAATATTTTAAACATAGCGGGTACAGCAGCTCACGATCCCGTTGCAACATCAGGTTTGTTCAGCCAGCGGAAAGAGAGATGGTAGAATAGCTAGCTAATCGACGATGTATTTAGTGATCCACGATTCCATCTGGTTACTGTCGAAGTAGTGCCCAAAACCTGAGCATGCCTGAAGGACCGAAAAATATAATTATATAGGAATGTCTTTTTGCTTCTAAGAAATGCATTTATAATAACCATTTGAAAATGCAAAAAAGTACTGATAAAAGCAATATACTGTGAAAAATGTTTGAATTATGTTTATCCAATACAAAGAATGCCGTACCAAATCTCCTTTCTACAGTTTATCTAAGGATATGCAATTTACTGTGAAAATGCTAAACACACACGCTAACTAAGTCGTCCACATAACCACAAAAATAACACTAAAAATTAGTATAAATAAAATCCCATGGTGTGAAATAAAAACATAACCGCTAAACGAATAATATTATAGTACAAATGCCAATATTGCTATCTATGATCCTCGTCAGGAAACAAAAGTTTCAACATTCTGCAACTTTCTCGATCTGAGTCCAGGGCCAACATGTAAAATATTTACAGTACTCGCTAAAAATGACATACGCTTGCCCGAAAGCAATTCGTTCTCAACAAAAATTGTTTGTTTAAACCTAAAATTTCTAGATCACTTCCCCGAAAAGCGGATCCGTCCCTGTGCTAACGACACGCCCTGAAATGACTGTTATATAGGTTTTGCCCCAATTTTTTAATCTCTCAAAATTTGCATGACTTCACAAACCCAGAACAAACCTTGGAAAGTTGTGAAAAACCAAATAGAAATTGGAAAAACGCAATTTCCGATGTATTAATTTTTGAGAATTTTTTTAGTTGAGTTTTACACAATCCTTACAACTCACTTTCCGTTTGATAACAAATTAAGGAAAATATGCGAGTTACAATTTTGACAGTTCTAGTTCTAAGCGATAAGATATTAGAATTTAACAATAAACAATTTATAAAGCCCTAAATTGAAATCTGGAAGCCAAAAAATGTTTCACTCGACAAGACTCGGACACGATTTTAAAATCTGGTGTGTGAAGATAATGTATACACAGTGAACTTTTGTGTACATGCATCGTTGGAGTTGATGTTTTAGGCGTTACAACGTCCTTCACTGAATGCTGTGAAAAATGTGAAATTGTAATTCGATTTTCCAATTTGCTATAAAAATTACTATGAATGTGAGAGATGGTAAAAACTTACAATGTGAGATTACAATGTCCTTTAATGAATACTGCAAAAGGTTTCAAAATAATTGCAGAAATCAAAGCCGTCCTAATTGCTCTGAACGCAACTGGATTAAAACTAAAGTAAAGAGTAAAAATGTCAACAATTAACGAATAACAACCACTAATCATAGTACGCTGCAATCTTGCATTCAGTGCGACTACAACAAACCATGCTAAATATTTACGGTGGCACAGCAAACACTATTTGTTATAATAATACAGTACTCGCCAGAAACCAACTCTGCTAACTAACTCGAAAAGCAGTGGCCGTTTCAAGCGAGTACTATCATTATAGTTGTAAAGTCACGAACAGAATTAACTGGACACGCACGCAACAGCATATTCGTGTGCGTGCGGTTCATTCTGTTACACAACCCATCAAACAAAAATCGCAACTTAAACAAAAACTAGCCCTGCGACGATCACCGTTATAAAAGCTCCACACTGAGTGCACGCACACAAGATGCTGCAATAACACTGTTTACAATTTTGACTAAATCTAGCAAACAATAACAACTTGTAACTTTTCTTATCGCCAAGATGGTGAATTTTGAGTGTTGAACACGTAATTTAGAAAGACGTACTCATGCCTATTGAGCATCAATATACAAATAGTCGAATATTAAACATGTTGTTGCTCGAGTCGTTGAAGAGATAATGCTCACTCATTGTGTATTTAGTGACTCACAATTTGCAACTACGTAGAGGATGATGCCTTCGATAATATAGCACCATCATGACATGAGAGATATTGCCGTTTAGATGTATTTTCTGCCTTGAAAACCCTATCTTGATCCAGTTTGCAGCATAAATAATGCCAACATTAGCACGCTATATAGAGGGTGAATTTCTCACAAAATGAGACCAAAACGTTAAAAATATAGCTCAGGTGGTTACAGAGATATTGTCGTTCTCATGAAGTCTCATGGGCCCATTAGTACTGTCTTTTGACTCTGATCCTATATCTTAAAACAGCCACGTAGCAAGGTATGATATATTACCTTACAGCGCTTTTTACCCTACAATATCAGCCCTATTTAGATAAGATATCTTTACCAGTTGTCGAGAAACAATCCATAATGTGTTTTATTGGACTCCATTTTGACCGGATCCGAGCTCATTTAGCCTACTTTTACGCTCCAAAGCATCTGGAATCCGTCTTCACGTCTAAATAAAGGATACAAATAGAGAATTCAAGTTTTCGAATGAGCTATTAGGCAAGTCGATCCGCCCATTCGGAGTTGATTTATGCGTTTCACCATAAAACGAATATCGTCTTTATTTACCAGTCTGGCCAGCAAGAATTATTCGCTGCCCTCGTTCCACACACTACACTCAGAATTGAATTATAAGTTCAGCATAACCGCAAGAAACAACGTCCCATATGGACTTGGCAAGACAAAATAACAGCCCGAACATGGCTCTACTCCGCTCACTTACTTCGTGTGCATACGCTTGTTTGGCAAGAAATTCCACACGATCCAACGCCGTCTGTATTTTGGCAGGAACGTTCGGAATTAGCTCGATCAGAAAATATCGAAGCATAAATATGAGATGCTGAAATATTATTCCAATTATTGTTATAGTGAAAATAAAATGCATGAACAAAAATCGAAATAAACCTTAATACATACAGGCCTTGCTAGAATAATGACAGTCGCATTTTGAATGAAAGAACATAGAACAAAAATCAAACAAAGTTTACCTACTCTTGAACAAATTTAAAAAAAAGAAGCACGCTAAAAGCTTCGAACACATCTTGAACAAAATTAGAACACATTTCGAATAAACGTCGACAGAACTCCAATCACTTGAGAAGAGCGTCAATTTGTAAATACATTTTTCATTTATGTAAAAATGCTAATATTATAACTAGTAGCTTGTCTGACTGCCAAGGTGGCGAATTCTGAGTATTGAATATTAATTTAATTACTGGGCATTAAATTACGAAATAAGCCACCAAATATCATCCACGTTGCTTGACTAGTTGGGAAGATAAACTCGATTATTGTACTTGAAAGTACATAGAAGATGAATTGCTTTACAGAATGAGACCAAAAACACCTATGTAGTTCGAGTGATTGAAGATATATTACCATTTTCAAATTTTCATGTATTTTGGGTCTCGTTGATCAATTGAAAAACTCTTTTTGAGCCAAGCTTACAATGTTGAAGCTACATAGAGTATGAAATGCTCAACCAAATAAGACCACACACACCTTTATAGCTCGAGCTGCCGCGATGATATTACCATTTTCGTGTGTTTTGGGCCCCATGTCTCTCTGAAAACCCCTTTTGACCTAACCCTGCAGCATAAATAATGAGAAAAGCAACACACTATTTGCAGATTAGACCAGAAACACCGATATAGCTAACGCGGTTGAGGAGATATTACCATGTTCGTGTATTTTGGATTTCATATGCCCATTTTAGAAACCGCTTTTACACAAGTCTACTAAACGGCACAGATACATATCTTAAGCTTTCCAACAAACTATCGCGAAAGCCTATCCACCCCGCCGAAGTTGAATTATGCGTGTCACCCCCCCCCCCCTAAAAAGCCCAGAACGGACACCATACTCTGTCCAGTGAGAATTATTCGCTACCCTTGTTCCCCTCAATACACTCAGAATACAAATATGAAAAAAACCCAACCTAGGGGTAGCTTCGATGGCCCCAATACTGGAGGGACACTGTTGGCAATTTTAATTCGACGGTTTCGGGTAGTGTCAACTGCCCGTCCACCGGTCGATTGCAATGAAATAAGAGGTTGACAAATCTCGCATGCGACGTTAGAATATCACCACTATTAAGGTTATATACAGCAAACTCAAAGCTTGGCAAGGGGAAAACGAATTTTATTCGAGCACTGCAAGTTATCGTTTGGAAAAACATGAATAGATTGCTAGAAATGAGTACAGAATGTCTAGTTAAATCGAGATCGGTACCTACAAAGTGTGTCACGTTCCGTGTCAAACAAAGGCCTTTTTTATCAATTTCCAACCTTGCAATACGAAACAGGTGTAAACCATAGGTGTCGAAGTTCCGTCGGCATACGGGATGGGTACATAGTCTGAGGGCGGGGCGTTCGTGGAGCAATTACTGTCTAATTTTTTTACATTTTTAAAGAACACAATGTTTTTCCTTATTTTATGGTAAAATTTCCCAAATTTGCGACAAATTTTTCGTAATTTCGCCTATTTTTTACCAATTTTACCCTAATATTTGACATTTTTCACCCCACTTTTACTAAAATACAACGAGTGGCGTGGGGTGCGGAGCTTTAAGCGGGGAGGGGTCCTACCCTTAGGGGTAACCCCTACCCCTATAGACATCTATGGTTTAAATCTTAGATCCCAATCCCATCGTATATATATTGCAACCTAATAAAACCAATGATCACAAAATAATTATAAAGTATTATTGTCAAACCTCAATCGTAACAAAAAGCAGCACGACATTTCCGGATTTCCAGTCGCTTAAATAACTTTGCACCTGCGGTGAAATAGCAACCAGAGCGCAGTTAGTGATAATTGCAGCCACACCTAATGCTTCAAACGCCGGCTAAAATAGCAAAAAACAGGCGCCAGAATTTCGCACAGACGGGGGCGCCAAAATGTTACTAACAAATTACATTTGTATTTGTATTTGATTGTATGTATGTCGATAGAAAAATAACTGTTGCAGTAAAAATATACGCCCATCAACGTCTTAAATTACTAGAGTTACTGTTTAGCACCGATTGATGATTCTCATTGACATTGAAAGATTTATCTTCGCACTCGCACTGAAATTATTCGACGGTTGAGATTCAGGGGGATGGGAGGGCGACCCCCTAACTCTTCGCACCAACCCCCAAGGTTTGACTGCCCCTCCCACCGCGATTATTTACCAACGTCATTTCCGGATAAAAATTCTTCAATAATTGATATGGTAATGTAATTTGGTTTGCACATGATATCGCGCATTGTAGCTCCTGGCTTTTATGTATTGCATCGTGTTTACTTTAGTTACTAAGTGACACTAGAATTTTAGACCCACAAAATCCCGAATAAGTTTGTTCGTCAAGCGCCCCAAGATTTTTGTATCACATCTGTTAGATGATCTTTTACGTATTATTTAAATTAGATTAAAATTAAATTACGTTAGATTATCTTAATCACATAATTCATTGCTAGCGCATATCGCGCACTAAGTCAAAAGTGACGACAGCTTTGCCGGAGACTTACTACAGAACGCGGACTGACGTCAGCAAATAGATATAAGCCTACGGTTTGCATTTTCTAGGGACATCTCGTTCTTGAGATGTTTCACTACGGTTCTTCAACGCAAATATGTGCCAATTATACCCGACTGAAACAAAATTTTCAGCACATCTTAGGTATAACTACCAACAGTACCTGGATACTCCATAGATTATACTAAGGTAGAATCATGAAAACAATGCCTACGGACGGGCAGATACTTCCCGTGTCCCATCTTGTATGAGCTAACACTACCGGCGACAATAAATGCCTAAATTCTAAAAATCACACATTCTCTGTTTTATAGCGACTGCTCTGCAATACAATAGTAGATAGACAGTAGAGCATCTAGGATTATATTGTGGAAGACTACATATTGCCTTAAGCCGGAAATTGCAGAGCAAATTGGAAATCAATAAAGAAATACGCCGGCTACTAATACCATGCAAATAAATTTATGGATGTCTAGTAGTATTGTGTTTACCAAAACATTTGGCGACGACGAAAAAACCAGATGCGGGGAGCGATCTGGTTTTGCTAAAACATGGCTTTCGGTTATCGTAGCGTAATATCGCTGCTGTAGCAAATGGTAGCACATTGCTTCACACAATTGACCGCTGGTCGCTCGTTGCTCGCTTTCAATTTCCGCGTGGGAAAATAAAATTTTATAATTCGTTTTGTTTGCTCGCTAGTTAGGCGACGCCTGTCAATATATTGTGGCGAGTATTGTATGCAATGTTTCACTTACTTGCCACGCACCGATTGACGAAACCCTCTGTCCAAACGGTCGACGAAAACTGGTACACATTTTTAGCGCATCGGTTCGAATTTCGATCACATTGTTCGCCAACGCCCAAAACGCAGCCATCGGAAATACGGACGAAAACATAAAAACATAGCCGAACTGAAGCCACAATTCTTGATAGTCGTCAAACGTGTCCTGTAACACAAAAACTACTCAACATTTTGGAGTTACACAACCTAGTAAATAAACCAGTAGCGAGTCTGGGTGAAAAAAACTATTATAATCTATTGGATTTTCCATGGACGGAAGCAAATTATATCACAATCAAACGAATCACTACATCAGTAGTTAACAATAAACAAGTAGCTTGTCTCATCGCCAAGTTGGTGAATTCTGATTGTTGAATATGTATGTAATTTAGGAAAACGAATACATCTTGCGTTGTTTTAATAGTTGATGAGATACACACGCTTATTGCCCATTTAGGAACTTATAATGTACATCTATATATCAGGGAATAACCGGAACCAGCAATCGGAACCGCACATTTGAGCGGACCGGGAACCTGGTCCTCGAAACTTATATATAGTAAAGCAAGATGAAGGAAGAAATGAAGGTACAGTGGATTTAAAATGTATTAAAAATAACTTTTAGATTAAACTTAATGAATTGCGATGGCATTATTGCTTTTCTGAAACTTTAAAGAGGCTGAGGAAGCTAATAATGTTTATTATCGTTCAATATGTCGTTTTTCGGACATCCAGAACAAAAAATGCATTCTACTAGACACACTTGCGTATACAGTGTCAAATTGAGTGTGATTACAACGCATAGAGCGTAAAATAAACACCTGTCTCCTGTCGCGGCCCTTTACTACACATACGTTTGTTACATGTTGTTCTGTAAGAGACTTGAAATTATTATTGGTTTATATGGTTCTAAGAGAAAATAAACGAAGGTATTTTTCCGATCAGTGTTCACAGTTTCAATAAATACAGTTCATTGCCAACAACTCAGTTTCTGGATGCGTTGAAGACAACGTTACCTTGCTTCAATGTAAAGTAATTTACAAAGTTAATAAGCGCAATGGCTGGTGCTTGACGCAATTTATGTTAGCCAAGCTTACTCTTAGCTTCCATGTAATCCATATTCTGTTACCGAGCTGGACCGGTTTAATTCGGACATAAACCGCTGACTTCTGAATGAGTAAAATAGGTGCTACAAACTCGACCAGGCTTTGTTTTGTTAACAAACTTCTGCAGGATAAGATGAAAAAGTCCTACTGAAATGATGTGCCATACTTACGATTCGCACGGCAAATTTCTGGGTTAATCTTTTCTTTTGCTTGGTTGTATTGGATATATATATTACATATGTTTGGACCATAGATGAAGCAAAAATGTGAAAGATTTCAAACAAAATATTTAAACCGGAATTCCTGCTCTGGTATGGTTTTTGCCTTTTGCCGGAACCGGAACACGATTTTCGCCGGAACCGTAATTCCGGTTACTCTTTGCTACACATAGGGTGAATTGCTCTGTAAAATGAGATCAATAATCTCCATTAATATGTCAGCGAATTTAGTGGGTCGAAAACCTGGAAGTTGACTGAAAAAGTGGGTCGAAAAGCTGAGAGTGGTCCGAAAACCTGGGTGGGGTCTGAACCTAGTTGTTAAAACCTGGGTGGTGTATAATTCGGCAGTTCGAAAACCTGGAGGAGGTTTGGGTGTGGTGGTACCAGAACATGGACGGGTTGTGCCATGTCTTCGACTCACTTGATGGGTCGAAAACCTGTGAGGGGTAAGGGATAAAACGATCGGGACGTACAGCGGGCGATAATATAGAAATCTGAAAACTGTCACACTCTTGAACAGCGTCGGCTGTTGGGAAACATTTGAGCTTCGTCCTTGTGTCTGGCAAAGTTTCCCTTTGATGTGGGTTTCTTTACTGCTAGACTCGTGTAATGATCTGACTAGTTTCTGTTTAGATTTTCAATGGACTGGTTAGACTCTTATATCGTACTTTCTTATTTTACCTATCTATCTAAGCACTTGTGGACACTCAAAAAAGCCGAATCGCAAGCGCAAACTTACAAAATAATTAAACGATGTCATACAAACAGAGTCTGTAGTTTCGTTTATATTTTTCCAGCTCTAATGATTCCCGTGTGTTTACAAGCGCCAGTCCGATACAAAAATAACTACTACTACAGCAGTGAAATAATTATTCTCTCTAGCCATTCCAAAGTTAAAGACAGCTAAGAATATTACATTTTCACGAAACAGCTGTAATTTAAGAATGGCTATTTTGCTAGGTTTTTCAAACTCACACTTACATGTATACTATGTTTCAAGGGTGTACAAGTTGTTAGGTGCTAATTTACCAATTCGCGGCAGTGGAAGCTGGGCTGTCGTCTACAGCCATCCCAAATGAGGGGTAAGCTTTAGGGCCCCATGTTTGTAGTGCAAATACATTCGATTTCAAAACAGTGTTTTAGCATTAGAAATAGTTGCATTTATTCAAAAAATATTTTTTATACAGAAAACATTAATTCAGATACATTAATATAAATCATAGATTAAATGTGACTTGGTTCTTACTACTGAGGAGGGGGGGTGGTGTCCTCGCCCTGACTGTCCTCCCTCCCGAAGCGACATGAGCCCCATACTGCAGTCGCGCTTGTTCTGGGTCACGCCTCCCAGGAGTTTGATGATGTCCCGGGTAAGTTTAGGATAAATTATAGGCATACCTGGACTTGTATACTACAATGTTTTTATTCATTTAAAAGTTCATTTTTAAGACAAATATAATCCAAAACTTTACGATTATACATTCATATAATTCCGTAAGACTAATTTGATATCAGGAATTGTTATACAATTTCTGGATTTTGCCGTTTTTGCCGTCCTCCCCCCCACAATGCCTTCCAGGGGACTAAAGCCACATACAGACGATAAAGGCCAAGAAAGTGGAACAACAAAGAGAGCTTGGGGTTCGTTGGAGATAGACGAAATAAAGGAACATTTGACAAACATGGGTTTTGATTACCTACTATGCCATAGGCCAGGGATGCCTGAGTTGTCCGCATTGGAAGCCGTAAACAATGTCAATGCGTCCACAGAAACAATTCGGAGCATTGTCGTACAACAGGTGGGTGGGTGCAGGTATGCATTTTGGAGCACAGCCACCTATTCATGGAATACAAATTAGCGGAAGTTTGCAACAGACATACTTCGTAAGCATCCATCCCAAGTTCGATCAGCGCCTGCTGATGAATTTCACCGTTCTCTTTGGCTGTTCCGCTGCTGTCGCTATTCAGTTTCTCTCGTATCTTATGCTTCTGGACCCGTGTTAGGAAATATGGCACCAGAGCTTCTTGAAATTGCTGAATTACTTGCTGTGTTATTAGCAGGCAAATTAAATACTGAAAACAAAATTATACATTACGCAATAGTATAATAGTCGATATAAAATTTATAATTTTTAGCAATAATAAATATTTTCATTAAGCACGAACGCATAGGCTTAAAATATTCTTAAAAATAAAATAGTCTGAAACCAGCAAGGGACATAATTACAGTTCCGACCAAAAATAAGTGCAATCGAAAATGATCGGGAATCGATCCAACTCGCAATCGATCGGAATTTCGTTTAATCGAAATCAATTCATCTGTTTTGCAGTTATTTTTTGCTTTAACAATTATTGCTGTGCGTAGGAAAGTGTTTACTTTTTGTTTCAGAGATCGAATGCCGTGTTTCCAAAGTAAAACAATGCAAAAATTTATGTACCCGTACAAGAAACTTACAAATTAGTATAAAAATACATTCTAGAACAGAAATAAGTGCATCAAAAATGTATAAGGAATAAACAACCACACGTCATCGTATTCATGGCCGAATATTTTTGCATGCGAACGAACATAAATATTAAAAACAAACGAACATGGTACCTGAGATTTACAAGCAAACGTTACATTCGTTTTTATGTGCTTATTTTAAGCAGTGACTGGATAGTAATGGCTTCTACACAGTAGTGAACTCAACCCAGGATTTCGGTGGCTCCCAAGGTAAATTTCGGCTTCCCCTAGAGCAACATCCCAAGGATTTTGGGGTGACACCAACAATGATCATCCAAATAAAAACGGTTATAACAACTCAATACTGCTCCGTATTTCGAGTATTTATGACAAAAATTCGAGTCTACTAAAGTGCGGTCTGCAGAAGTACGCTTTTGGAATAAGAAACAACGATATACACGCTGCAAATGCATGAAATCACAAGACAATGCAATGATAAAACCCCCAATTGACATGGGGTACGATCCTCCCACTAATCTGATGGAAAGTTGCCCCAGGTTGGCGGTGCCCCACCCCACCCACCTCAAATCGCCAGGTAAAAGTTTTGTCCCATAGAAAGGCCAATCTTAAATAGACATTGTAATCATGAATTCCGACTCAATGTATATTTACTAAACAGAACAGCGTAACGGTATAATTTTGAAAACCAAAAACGAATACTTCCACAATAGTATCGAAATTTTGAAATATAAGCCGAATCCTATACAAGACACGTGATAATAATTATTCTAAGATTGAAGGTATTAGACATTGAAAAAGCCTGCGTATCGACTGAAAAGACGTGTCATCTATGTTTCCGCGTTGTAACTGAATGCAATATATATGTTAAAACAATAGGACTGTGGTTTTCATTATCACAATAAATAAAAACAAAAAAAATATTGTAAAAAAACAATTATTTAATATAAACAATGTCCTTTTAGGAAACCCATCAAAACCCACAAAGGGCATCAACATAAGTTAGCAAATTTCATTAAATGCTGACATCTAATTGTTGTAGTACTGTAGTTGATGCCCGTAACCATACATGCTCATAGGGTGAGAAGGCGTTTATCCGCCTGAGACTCGGACCTCCCCTTCATCCTAAAGGTAGCGCGAATGCCCCTGAGGCTGTGCACGTTTTCCTCGTAGGCTTGCTGAAAATTTCGCAAAAATAAACAGAAATTAACAAGAGGACAACTGAAGCATGAACAAACAGGATTCAACTCGAATCATGATAGCAGAATACATTTTTTGAAAATTTTGGCGTTGAGTAATAAAAACTATATTCTAGTTTTAAAAAATACTAACCTTGTATAACCTTTCCATATCCTGCAGTACAAACGCTGTGTAGAATAATGACCCGAAACTATTGATAAAGTCAAACTGCAAAGTAGTAAAAATATTTCATGTAGCGTACATATACAAACACAATACTAACTATATACTAACATCGAAAGAGAAAACGCAGAGATTATGGTACAAGCCGATGACCATTTTGAAACCCCAAGTTGAGCTTCCTCAGGCTGCTTGAAATTGCCACTTGACAATTTATTAGTATAGCACGTTATTAAAGACAAAAGTGATTACACCATTTTGACCACATTTTAAGCCCGCAAAACCTTTATTTCTGTCTCCAATGACCTAAAGAAAACCGAAACTTTCGGGATATCCAGATCAGAAGTTCCAAGGAAATTTTATTTTTTATTAGTCATGTGTTAGCCTAATTGTGGGTCCTAGCAAACTGGTTGCATACCACGTAAACACTATTAACTGCACCTAATTCAACAGCTTCTAAATCATAGACAGATTCTATTCCTGCGCTACAACTAAGCTCGAAAAAATGGACAAATCTGACTTTGCCTTTTGCGAAAATTGAGTATTTAGTGCCCTGTACTGAACCAGATGGGTAGCTAGTTGCTAAACTAATATATTAGTAATGAAGTGACAAATATATATGATGTAGAGGAATAATTCTAATTAGTATCTTAAGTATAACCCCATTGTTCACACCCAAAGAGCAACAACCCCACCTGCTTCAAACGTTGAAAAAATTCTCACTTTTTTACGACATTTTTTATTTTGGCTCATGAGCTCGAAACCAACTGATTTGACAAAGCCAGTGGTGTTCCGCCTTTACTGAAACACTTCAACAATAACTGCTAAACCTGAGTTGGCACAAAATCTACCAAGTTGGGGCATCGAATCAAGCGATCTATACACAAAAGTAATGTGTGAAACTGACAACCATGAACGGACAAATCCATTCTATACGATTTGTTGGCAAGTTGGCATATTATCAATATTATGGCAAATAAGACGAGCGAAGAAACTAAAGAAAAAACTAATCCTTTAGTATTGGAGACGAGATCAAAAAAATCTCTGAGCATTACAAAATCGTCAGACTAATAACAAGAGTGCACATGGGAAGAGTATGATACGTCTAATGTTTGGTCGTGTTGGATGATTCGGCCGTTTTTGGCATTAACTTCATCAGTTTTGTGGGAGAGGTATGTTGGATCCCTGAGCCCAGTTTTGAGACGGTGAGTTGGACCGAATAACGGTTTTCAACCGACCGTCATTAGAACTGTGGCGGATTCGACCAACGCAAAACAAAACCCGGGTACGATCTTAGTTTTCCCCACAAACTGCATCCTCGAAATGAAGGAATAAGGCCA
The DNA here is from genome assembly GCA_030248225.1 of Trileptium ribeirensis. Lineage (NCBI taxonomy): Eukaryota > Metazoa > Nematoda > Enoplea > Enoplida > Thoracostomopsidae > Trileptium > Trileptium ribeirensis. The sequence continues at coordinate 7,789 of JASANE010013650.1, read as the reverse complement.
AAAACGCCCGTAATATCAAAACCGGCTAACATTAAAGCGCAGGGAGGTGTCATATTGTTCCCTTATATATTCTTGTTTGGTAATAATTTTTCATTTTATATCGTCATAAAAAAATTTCTACATCACCAAACTTACCGATATTAATTTAACAATAAGATGATTTTCATACTGAGACTGAAGACGATGATTTTCTGAAAATATAATATTAACTATAATATAATATAATATATACAATATATAATATAATATAATGAAAATATAATATTTAACCAATAATATCGCGTAATTCTACAAGTTAAGCAGTAGGCTAGATTGTGTAACACTATCAGGATAGTATAAATACGGGTAGAATTTCTACTTTACCTGTCGCTTTTTCAGACAAATTAAACCAAAAATTATTTAATATTCGTCGAATATATATATAAAACTGGAATGCGCTTTAATAAGTATAAAGCCCATAAACCTATTACAATTGGTAACACAGGAAAGTGGTATGGAAAGTATAGGTATCTTCCATCGACAGCGGCAAAATTTGTTGATTATATTTTATAGCTTATATATGGTTCACTGCCCACTGACTGTATTATAGTGTTCTTATATAAGCTGGAACTTCCCCACTCTCCAAATCCTCCCATGTTGGTTCCTAGCGTTTGTACCCCACTCGCCGCAAGCAAACTATGTTCAACAAAATCATGCTTAATTAATATCACAAAATTCGTGTTTTTCGTATACTAAATATTTTTAATGCTAATTAAATGACTACTATTTCTGATGTTAAAACGTTGTTTGATAGACTCAAAATATTTGCACTTCGTATGACAATGTAATAGCCAAACAACTATGAAAAAAACTTTCGACTTCTAGATGCTTTAAAACTAGTTTTATTTTCAGAGCTGACTTTGCTCAAATGAAACACTGCGGCAACTGTCTTCTCCATCTGAATTTAAGCAAATCTCAACGGGCAAAGGGTACCAGGTGCAGGAACCACCACTAGTTTGAAAACAAGTAGCGCAGGATTTTCCAGAGAGCACCACCACTTCAACCGTAAAATTCTAAATCTGAAAATTTTCAAAATTCAGCGCTTTGAAAAGAAAAAGGTTAAAATAGTTAAATCATTTTACGTATAACTTTTTCATTCAGAATGTGATTTTAAAAATTTTTACGTTAACAACACGGAGTTTGTCAAAGGGCCAGGAGCGCCTAAAATTTTACCAGGAGCAGATGAAATGAAAATGCTAAAGACGGAAGAAAACTACAACAAAAACGTTCTCAGATAGGATTTATAAAAGCCAACAAAATATCCCGCACAGACAAAACGCAACACGTAATAATTCGGGCTATTCTGTGCCAATAATCAACCACGGCTTCCATAAGGGGCCACATGTAACCGTGTCCGCTAGCCTGGGATTAAGCCTTAGAGCCTTGAAGTCTCTAGACTTTCGCTCCATGACCCCTGAGATTTCTGATGGATAATTTTTGGGACAAGTACATTTGCAACTCAAAATTTGCAATTCGATTTGGTATATATATCGTGTAATGTAGTTTATATTTCTCTATTATACTGCGGCATATGTATTCTTGTAGTAGTAATACTATATGATACACAATATAGATGCCGTATAGCAACCCAATTGCAATAGAAGTACTTTTTGGAATTCAAAAGCCTACCCTGAATGACATCTGCTGTTCCTCGATCTCTAGGAGAAGCCCCTATCCCAGAAATCTCCCCCTCAAAAAGAAGAAAATTGGGCCCAAACAAATCAGGATTGACAGGCACACAATTGTTGTTCCACATTCACGTAAATGAAAAATCGCTCAACATTTTAAACGAGTATAGTCCATTCTTGTGGTTCACAGAAATTTTTACTCACCTAAGCTATTCAAAGATGTTGGCAAATCGTGGATAGTAGTTGCTAAGAACATAAATAATCGAGCAGAGTGAAGCGATTCTCGGAAAAGTAGACAGCACAATTTGAACGATTACAAATGCGAAATGACAAACCTTCCACCCAAATTTGAACATTAAAATATACGACCATTATCAAAAGCGCGCCAGGGTACATCCAAAAACGGCCGGGTAGGTCCGGCTAAGCATTATACTAAGACCCGATTCCAACGCGGAAACCAACGGCTCTGGACGACCAGTCACTGGATTCGAAATTATGGGACCTGAAATTACTCAAACATGACATGTTAGGTCTACTTTAAAAATAAGGCAAACATCATAAATAAATAAAAAAAATGAATTCCCCATTAATCACACACAACAGCTAAGCAACCACATGTTCGGCACATGTAACTATTGGTCTTAGAAGCTCCAGCTGAATGCGAGCAACTGCCAAACATGTGTCTTTTTTACAAACTCAAAACTTGGAGCTCGAAAATTTTAAAAGGCCAGTGTCTGTGTGAGTTTTTGTCCTCGTCTATTTAATCTATAAGGAAGAGTCTATATCGTGGGCTGTCCGCAGCCCTACGAAAAGAGGGGGAACTTCGGGGATTTGATGTTCATTCTCGGGGGAAAATTAAAAAGTCGGGGTGATAAATTTTGTTTAAAAATACCAAATATTCCCATATTTTCATGCACTTTTACTACCGTGATGATTTTCAAGCTAAAAATTATATTTTAGCATTATAAATGGTGTTAATTAAAGTTTAAAAAAACAATTTGCAAACAAAAAACATAAATTTTCAGACATGAATAATTTGTGGAATTAGCTGAACATGGTGCATTGGAAGTGGGCTGTCCCCCACAGTGGACAGACGTATAATGTTCAGGGCATGATGAAAGCAAATGGCCAAACCTGGTTATTTTCAAATAAACTAATACCGAATGGGAGGGCATGCTTTTTCATGGAACCCCGTCGCTTGTGCTTGGGATAAGGCGTTCGTAGTAAGGTATCTAACTAATATTGAAACGAAGCGAACGAAGTTCCAATTATAAGGCAGGGAGAGGAAAAAACTATTTTTCTGTCTCTGTATCACGCTTGGAAGGATACAAAACGCTGTATTCTTAACTGTGGAAAGATTTTTTGACACGCGGTTTTCGTTAAGTTGGAAATAAGCTTAATTATGTCGTTTAAGCCAATAAAAACAAGCCAATCATGGCTTTCCTCACAATTATATCTACCCTCACTCCTCCCCCCCAAGAGTTTAGTTTGATCCACCGACTATTTATATGATTACTTTTTCACAGAAGTATCGGACCAAAAATACTCAAATCTTACATGCTACAACGTTGCAATATGAAACATTTCGAGCTAATATCCAAAGTTTAAAAATACCTCAAAATATTTAAATTCCCAAAGATTTGATTAAGATGGTGTCTTTCTTGTTAAGGTGAATGGTGGGTTTATAGTAATAGTAGACATCTAGCATATATACTACTTTACCAAACTAATTACCAACGAGATAAAAGGGTTATATTGTGAACGGCTTGCTTTTTTGAGGTGCATTTTATTGGTTGTCATAGAATATGTTTCGTTAGCAAAACTACACGATTTTCCTATAAAATTTATTTATTCTTGATGTTGACAGATATTTATTCATAATTTTATTTTTATCTGTTGCAGACACACAACTACGGAAAGCGAAAGTTATCTCGTATTTTTATCCATTGCACGACGAAGACGATTTAAAGAAGTTGAAAGCCGACTGGTTGAAGTGGGAAAATTTAGACCAGCCTTATGGTAAGTGATTGACGGATACGCGTGTCTAACAATAAAATCGCTAAGAGAAATTATAGGCTAAATGACATAAACACAACTGCGATCAGAACCAACCGAAGATTTTTGTTATGTATCAACATGAAGCAACTGTAGAGCAGAGTGGCTAGACTGAATTTGAGTCATGAGAGTTCCAAATCTTTGATCGCTGCTCTAGTTTTACCATTCAGTGTGTGGAAACGAAATTTCGAGCACAGTCGTATAAATTCTCTTCGCCGAAAATAAACTCGTGTTTGGTTATTTCCTTGCAAAATTTCTAAGCAACGGCTAGAACTTTGGAATGTGTTTTTGCTCATTTGGCAATTTTTCATGTGCTGCCAGTAAGACTCTGCTGATATGGGTAATAATAACGTGAATTGTTTATGCGTGATGAACTCAGCTTTAGATAAATGCTTACATTTAATTTCTATGATGTGTTCAAGTTTTCTGGAATTTTGAAATTTGAGCATCTTAAAACAATAATTGTAATTCCTAGTTGATGCCATTGCATAGCTACTAATCGGTTGCCTTGTGGTCGAGCTGATTGTTTTCGTATTCTATTTATAGTGGAATTTTCGACGTCTGAAGATTTTCCTCAATAAAAGTGGTTTCACTATCTCTTACTACTGTTAACGTTTTTAAAAAGTGTCTTTCATAACGGGTTCGTTTATGAGAATCAGAAATACAGTTACCTCCAACTGTATTTGCATCCAATTTGTGTTTACCGGGCAGTGGGCACTGTACACCGAGTGCAAAATTGGAGCTTCGCTCCGAAAATGAGTTTTTATCCGTTTACATAGCCGGTTTTCTAAGTTTTTCTATCCTATAATTAACTGTTTTACGCAGGTAATATTTTTTGGAGAATTTGATATTTTTTGTGCCTGCGTTAAACTAGAGGGCTTCACAAACCGGAATGATTGACACTGTTTAGCGTAATTATAGAATGATTATATATTTTAGCTTTATAATTTTTAGTACTGTCGCGAATTGTAATCCCTAGCCTAAGTCGATATTTGTGATTTTATTTGCTCGACGTTACCTATTTTTCTTTTATTGTGAATCTTTATTACATTTTCTAGATAGCATCAGGAATTATTTCGGCGAAAAAATTGCTATTTATTTTGCGTTCCTCGGATATTACACCTACTCATTGATATTTCCGACGGCGACGGCAATTGCCTTTTATCTTCTTTCGTTCACCGACATTACAAGCCAAATTGCTCTCTCAATTTGTAATCTCATTTGGGTGACAGTGTTTCTGAAGTGCTGGAAGCGACGTTGCACCGGCATTGCCTACTCCTGGGGAACGTATAAATTCTCGCTATGGGAAGAGCCTCGGCCGAAATTTAAAGGTTGGTGGCTTAACCATCACTTTTATTTATTTATTTCACATTAGTAACTTGTAATAGTAAACAATTTCAATTTCAAACATTGCAAAAATTATAGATTAGAGCCAAATTTGGAGCTAAAAAATTTGAACGTGTGAGCACTGCTTACGGAATAGTTGCTTCAAATTTCGGCGGTGTTTCTGATAGTTAAATTTTATACTTGCATCGTTATTATATTCTATACAAGTTTTATACATTGCTTTACTTATTGGTTCAGCATTAGCGCCATTATAACCGTTACATGTGGAAATGGAGCGCGTGGCGACAATTCAGTGTTTATCCTTAAACAGTGTGCCTAATGTTCATTTGTATGATCGTCTACAGGAATAGAATTATTAAGTATTTTCAGCATATATTTAAATTTTAGAAGCTTTACATCGTACCTTTTAATCGAATGCGAAAAATTTTCACACTTTAGTAGGCTTGAGTTTTAATCAGTTCCGGTTTCTTAATATATTTGGACGGTATTATAAAATAGTTTTGGTTGTTGAGCGCTCACCCTTTGAGACTAGTCGTTGTTTTAAGATATCGACCTTCTTTATGCGATTCGCGAGAGATTATAGAGTCGGAACGGTTTAAGTTGTTGAGATTATACTGCTCGCAATGAGAGTAAATCCGTAGTCTATTAGATTTTGTTTGAGCGCGTTGCTCGCATTCAGCTGGAACTTCTGACCAATAGTTACATCTGCCGAACATGTGGTTGCTTAGCTGTTGTGTGTGATTAATGGGGAATTCATTTTTATTTATTTATGATGTTTGCTTTATTTTAAAGTAGACCTAACATGTCATGTTTGAGTAATTTCAGGTCCCATAATTTCGAATCCAGTGACTGGTCGTCCAGAGCCGTCGTTTCCGCGTTGGAATCGGGTCTTCATAATGCTTAGCCGGACCTACCCGGCCGTTTTTGGATGTTCCCTCGGCGCGCTTTTGATAATGGTCGTATATTTTAATGTTCAAATTTGGGTGGAAGGACTGTCGTTTCGCATTTGGATCGTTCAAATTTGTGCTGTCAACTTTCCAACAATCGTTTACTGCTCGATTATTTATGTTCTTAGCAACTACTATCGACGATTTGCGAAATATTTGAATAGCTTAGGTGAGTAAAAATTTGTGTAAACCTACAAGACTAAACTATACTCGTTTAAAATGTTGAGCGGGTTTCATTTACGTGAATGTGGAACAACAATTGTGTGCCTGTCAATCCTGATTTGTTTGGGCCCAATTTTCTTCTTTTTGAGGGGGAGATTTCTGGGATAGGGGCTTCTCCTGAGATCGAGGAACAGCAGATGTCATTCAGGGTAGGCTTTTGAATTCCAAAAAGTACTTCTATTGCAATTGGGTTGCTATACGGCATCTATATTGTGTATCATATAGTATTACTACTACAAGAATACATATGCCGCAGTATAATAGAGAAATATAAACTACATTACACGATATATATACCAAATCGAATTGCAAATTTTGAGTTGCAAATGTACTTGTCCCAAAAATTATCCATCAGAAATCTCAGGGGTCATGGAGCGAAAGTCTAGAGACTTCAAGGCTCTAAGGCTTAATCCCAGGCTAGCGGACACGGTTACATGTGGCCCCTTATGGAAGCCGTGGTTGATTATTGGCACAGAATAGCCCGAATTATTACGTGTTGCGTTTTGTCTGTGCGGGATATTTTGTTGGCTTTTATAAATCCTATCTGAGAACGTTTTTGTTGTAGTTTTCTTCCGTCTTTAGCATTTTCATTTCATCTGCTCCTGGTAAAATTTTAGGCGCTCCTGGCCCTTTGACAAACTCCGTGTTGTTAACGTAAAAATTTTTAAAATCACATTCTGAATGAAAAAGTTATACGTAAAATGATTTAACTATTTTAACCTTTTTCTTTTCAAAGCGCTGAATTTTGAAAATTTTCAGATTTAGAATTTTACGGTTGAAGTGGTGGTGCTCTCTGGAAAATCCTGCGCTACTTGTTTTCAAACTAGTGGTGGTTCCTGCACCTGGTACCCTTTGCCCGTTGAGATTTGCTTAAATTCAGATGGAGAAGACAGTTGCCGCAGTGTTTCATTTGAGCAAAGTCAGCTCTGAAAATAAAACTAGTTTTAAAGCATCTAGAAGTCGAAAGTTTTTTTCATAGTTGTTTGGCTATTACATTGTCATACGAAGTGCAAATATTTTGAGTCTATCAAACAACGTTTTAACATCAGAAATAGTAGTCATTTAATTAGCATTAAAAATATTTAGTATACGAAAAACACGAATTTTGTGATATTAATTAAGCATGATTTTGTTGAACATAGTTTGCTTGCGGCGAGTGGGGTACAAACGCTAGGAACCAACATGGGAGGATTTGGAGAGAGGGGAAGTTCCAGCTTATATAAGAACACTATAATACAGTCAGTGGGCAGTGAACCATATATAAGCTATAAAATATAATCAACAAATTTTGCCGCTGTCGATGGAAGATACCTATACTTTCCATACCACTTTCCTGTGTTACCAATTGTAATAGGTTTATGGGCTTTATACTTATTAAAGCGCATTCCAGTTTTATATATATATTCGACGAATATTAAATAATTTTTGGTTTAATTTGTCTGAAAAAGCGACAGGTAAAGTAGAAATTCTACCCGTATTTATACTATCCTGATAGTGTTACACAATCTAGCTGCAATTTAGCAATATGAAACTAACCAGGTATACCATATA
>JASANE010013649.1:0-28070 GCA_030248225.1 Trileptium ribeirensis | reverse complement strand
ACAGCGGGGAGAATTTAAATTTTTACGCAGATTTTTTTCCGTATTTTGGCCAACTTTTTGTTATGTGTAGACTTTTTTGGTACTGGTGGTGTTATTCGGAGTCAAAAACTGTCATATCACCCGGAGGCTACTAATATGTCTTTTTCGCACCATATTTTTATTAGTTAGCGTTTTTATGTGTTCTGAGTGAATATCAAACATGAGAGATTTCAGGGAGGTGGTTGGGGCGAACATGGGGGTTTTGGCGAGTGATTTATGGAATATACCAAGGGAAAACCCCTTTCTTTGCCTACCCATAAAGGGCAGGGCAGTGCAAAGAGACCCGCTGTCAACTGTTTCTAAAATTGCTTAGAAAGACAAGCCATTGTTTTTACAGATTTTACAGAAATATTTTATTAAATATGTATTACGCAGACCTATGTTTAGCTGCTTGAGTGGCCAACAGCTGGGATCAACAACTTTCTTTTCAAACGCTTTCTCAGTTGCGCCACCTTCATTTGAAGTTTGATTATCTCCCCGCGCGGCTTAACTCAGTTAGAGTCTATGTCCAGCGAGGCTTCGCCGATTTGTTATTGCGCCCGTTAGACCGGCGGTACTCTTTTTTGGCATCGAACTGATTTAAATTATTTAACAAGTCCGTTTGCAAGCACGGTTCCGTTTTTTGTCGCCAAACAAAAATCCCTAAGCTGAATTGTATCATTGACTGGGTCAGCAGATCATAGCGGTTGAATAAAAAGAAGTTCTTCCTCTTCCTGTGGTATCAATCCTATTAACTTGAAGAGTTGGCGTGTTGGTTATGTCAAATTACAAGGAAGATAATGATTGGTCGCCTGGTTGGGTTTTTCAAGCGATTAAAAATACCACGGGCAAATAATATCGGAACAGGGCAAGCCACGGATTTTACAGCAAGAATGAAATGGACTTTTTGTAAATCTAAAAATTGTCACATTTGAGTACCGTTCAAATTAAAGTGAAAATCTCGAAAAAATGCGTCTCAGAAACGCTGCCAAGCGATCACAGATTTGCATTTGAAAAGCAGTGTTTAAAAACGATGTTTTGTTTTAACATTTATATAAGCATGTAAGCCTTTTAGCAGGAAGACAAGAATTGCAGGAGATTTACGCTCCTTTTTATACGAAAGGAACAGAGAATTTACAAACAATGTCATTTTCGCCAGCTTCACAATTTGGAGAAGCGAACACCTTTAATACGCCAAGACGACAACATGTATAATATAACTTGGTGAACTTACTTTGTGGCGTATGAAGCTCTTCCCCCTTAATTTTCCCAAAATCTCGATAATATATCTTCGAGGTTACTTTATCACTCTAGTGTTTTAAATGATATATCATTTGTTATGGTTAGATATCCAGTTCTTTTGGCGTAATTATTTTGTTTATTGTTTCCATGTATCTTTCCATTGTGGAACTTTCCTGTCCATCATGGGAGCCCCCACTTCCGAATCCCCCCATGTTCATGAGATTTTCCACGTCTGTCCCCACACTTGGCTTGAAATCCCCTGTTCAACTAAATCCAGAAAGTTTTTGTCTGAAATATTGTTTTTAGTTTGCAAATTGCTTTGATACTTAATTACCACTTATTTATAATGCTAAAACGTCGTTTTATAGCTTGAAAATACATGCATGCCAGTAAAATTACATGAAAATATGGAAATATTTAGTATTTTTAAGCCAGATTTATTCCCCACTTTGAAATTATCCCCGAGAATGAACACGGGAGCCACAGAAGTTCCCCCTCTCCATTTTTTCGAAGGATTGTGGACAGGCCAGTTGGAATGATGGAAATCTCTTTAATTTGCAGCATTTCGATTTATGTTACATTTTCCTTCGATTTTCTCCACATTCGCACCAACGTTACTAATATATAAATTTTGCTACATTATTTGTTCAGGAAATTCAAAATGTGCTGGAATATGCTATTGAATACAACAAATTGCAGGCATTGTGTAGATCAGAACTGTTTTATCTGAAGGTAATGTTGTCTATGATTATTTTTATATGTTATTAATCTGTGTAATTGTCGCAACAACGGTACAATTGCAATACTGGACGAAAATCATTATCGCTTGCTCGAAAGGGTCTACGTTTGGGAGATTATTATTTTATTAATTTTACTACTTTCAAAATACCAAGCGCCCACTAATTGGTTAATCCTTTCTTTCGACAGTCATTTTTTCACAGTACTTTGTTATAAAACTGGTTCTGTCTCCAGTGGGGGATGTGGGGATAACCACTTTCCAAGTCTTCCATATTCTTCATATTTTCTTCATGTCCGTCCCCTCTGTCGGCTAAAACCCTATTTGTTGTGCGACTAAATCCAACTAATTTTTATTTCTCATAATTGATGTTTTTTATGCTAAATGTTGTTTTATAGCCTGAACATTCTTGCACAACATCAAAATACAGAAATATCTAGCATTTTTAAACAAACATTTTCGCCGTCCACCGCACTTTAAAATTTTACAGAGAATAAACAAGGGGCCACAGAAGTTGCCCCTATCCCACTTTTGAGAAAGCGGTAGAAACAGGCTCTCGAACTTTTCACCAGCACAAGCTTGCTTTTAAACTGGAAGGAGGGTTTAGAATATCATGCCAATAAGCAAATGAATTTAATCTTTTTTTTCACGTGGAACAGAGCTTTTTTTCTATGCTACCGCAAACACCGGATTCATGTTGCCAAGAATCTTATCATTTGCTACTAATTAAAAAAGCATATGACACCTACCGTATTATTATCTAGTAACTTGTTTTTTAACAGTTCTGTTTCTTAGTGTTTTTAAGATACTTGCAATTAGCTTCGTTCTAGGTATTTTAAACTATTTTTTTAATTCTAATGCAAATTGTTTTATGCGATACGGGATCTGAGTTTATTTATTAATAAAGAAGGGTTTTTCTTCACAAATTGCTTCAGAATTAAGGGTTTGTGTGAGAGAAGTGGATCAATTTTCGAATACCACCACAGTTGTACTCACTCCGCACGTTACAGGAGTTTGAAGGAATTTTGATTTGTATCTTGGTAGCACGGTATTAGAAGAATGGCGTTAGTTTCTGTGATGTCACAAACTCTTTAAGAGCAGATTTCAGTTTAAGCTAACATTATATTTTCTATTATACTTATTGCAGGGATGGAAACAAGTTACAAAAATGTTATTTTAACATTATCTGACATTGATATTGTAGTATCTGAAGACTAATGAGAAACGATTCATGAAATCTTATCGTGTTTTGATGCGGGAACAAGAATGCGATGCATTCTTTTCGTTAATATTTTACCTTAAAAAAAATTTTTGGTTCTAACCAAGATTCGGATTTAATTAAGAATTTTGTAATGTGACCATGTTGCTACAAATAAGAAGCTTGTTTACCAACAGACCCATAGTTACGTAAGGCATCCTTTCCATTGAGTGACCATTTTGTGTTTTAGAGCGTCAATAACCAATTTTTGAATGTCAGCAATTATCAACTTACATGCGTAGTATTTGTACACATTTCTAGCTCAACTCCACTAACTTAGTTCAACTCAACTAATTATTTCGTAATGTCCATTCAAAAAATTGGTTATTGACGCTCTAAAACACAAAATGGTCACTCAATGGAAAGGATGCCTTACGTAACTATGGGTCTGTTGGTAAACAAGCTTCTTATTTGGGACATGGTCACATCAAAATTTCTAATTAATCCAATCCTCGGGTATTACCAAAGTTTTTTTAATGTAAAATATTAACGAAAAGAATGCATCGCATACTTTTTGCATCAAACACGATAATATTTCATGAATCGTTTCGCATGAGTCTTCAGATGCGACAATATCAATGTCAGATGATGAAAATAACATTTCTGTAACTTGTTTCCATCCTGCAACAGTATAATAGAAAATATAATGTTAGCTTAAGCTGAAATCTGCTCTTTGAAGAGTTTGTGACATCACAGAAACTAACGCTATTCTTCTAATACCGGTGATCAAGATACAAATCAAAATTCCTTCAAACTCCTTAACGTGCGGAGTGAGTACAACCGACGTGATAATCAAAAATTGATCCACTCTCTCACACAAACCCTTAATTCTAAGCAATTTGTGAAGAAAAACCCTTTTTTATTAATAAATACTCAGATCCCGTATTGCATAAAATACTTTGCATTAGAATTAAAAAATAATTTAAAATACCTAGAACGAAGCTAATTGCAAATATCTTAAAATACTGAGAACAGCGCTCGTCAGAAACAATTACTAGATAAAATACGGTAGGTGTGATATGCTTTTTGGACTAGTAGCAAATGAGAAGATTCTTGGCGACATGGATCCCGTAATTGCGGTAGCATAGAAAAAAAGCTCTGTTTCACGTGACAAGATTAAATTCATTTGCTTATTGCACGATATTTTAAACCCTCCTTCCAGTTTAAAAGCAAGCTTGTGCTGGTGAAAAGTTCGAGAGCCTGGTTCTACTGCTTTCCGAAAAGTGGGATAGGGGCAACTTCGGTGGGCCCCCTTGTTTATTCTCGGGGAAAATTTTAAAGTGCGGTGGACGGCGAAAATGTTTGTTTAAAAATGCTAGATATTTCTGTATTTTGATGTTGTGCAAGTATGTTCAGGCTATAAAACAACATTTAGCATAAAAAACATCAATTAAGAGATATAAAAATTAGTTGGATTTAGTTGAATATAGGGTTTTAGCCGACAGAGGGGACGGACATGAAGAAAATATGAAGAATATGGAAGACTTGGAAAGTGGTGATCCCCACATCCCCCACTGTAGACAGACCAGTTTTATAACAGAGTACTCGTGAAAAATGACTGTCAAATAAAGGATTACCAATGAGTGGGCGCTTGGTATTTTGAAAGTAGTAAAATTAATAAAATTATATTTTTAAACTAGTTCCTTTCGAGCAAGCGATAATCATTTTCGTCCAGTATTGCAATTGTACCGTTGTTGCGACAATTACACAGCTTAATAACATATAAAAATAATCATAGACAACATTACCTTCAAGATAAGACAGTTCTGATCTACACAATGCCTGCAATTTGTTGTATTCAATAGCATATTCCAGCACATTTTGAATTTCCTGAACAAATAATGTAGCAAAATTTATATATTAGTAACGTTGGTGCGAATGTGGAGAAAATCGAAGGAAAATGTAACACAAATCCAAACGCTGCAAATTAAAGATATTTCCATCATTCCAACTGGCCTGTCCACAATCCTTCGAAAAATGGAGAGGGGGAACTTCTGTGGCTCCCGTGTTCATTCTCGGGGATAATTTCAAAGTGGGGGAATAAATCTTGCTTAAAAATACTAAATATTTCCATATTTTCATGTAATTTTACTGGCATGCATGTATTTTCAAGCTATAAAACGACGTTTTAGCATTATAAATAGTGGTAATTAAGTATCAAAGCAATTTGCAAACTAAAAACAATATTTCAGACAAAAAATTTTTGGATTTAGTTGAACAGGGGATTTTAAGCCAAGTGTGGGGACAGACGTGGAAAATCTCATGAACATGGGGGGATTTGGAAAGTGTGGGCCCCCCACTATGGACAGGAAAGTTCCACAATGGAAAGATACACGTAAAAGATAAACAAAATAATTACGCCAAAAGAACTGGATATTAAACCACAACAAATGATATATCATTTAAAACACTAGAGTGATAAAGTAACCTCGAAGATATATTATCGAGATTTTGGTAATGAAGGGAAGAGCTTCATACGCCACAAAGCAACGTTTACTGAAGTCACAGCCAGTACACGTCGCTTTGCGCATGAAGGTGTTCGCTTCTCCAAATTGTGAAGCTGGCGAAAATGACATTGTTTGTAAATTCTCTGTTCCTTTTGTATAAAAAGGAGCGACTCCTGGCAAATTTCTTGTCTTCCTGCTAAAGGCTCACACGCTGATACAAAGCGTTAGAAAAACAACACTTCGTTTAAACACTGCTTTTCAGTTAAATCTGTGATCGCTTGGCAGCGTTTCTGAGACGCATTTTTTCGAGATTTTCACTTTAATTTGAACGGTACTCAAATGTGACAATTTTTAGATTTAAAAGTCCATTTCACTCTCGCTGGCAAAATCTGGCTTGCCCTGGTTCCGAATCATCCGCCCGTGGTATTTTTAATCGCTTGAAAAACCCAGCCAGGTGACCGGACGATATTATTTGTGTTTGACACAATAACGCGCAACACGCCAACTCTTCAAGTTAATAGAGGCTACCAGACCACAGGGAAGAGGAAGAACTTCTTTTTATTCGACCGCGACCATCATCGCCGACCCAGTCAATGATACAATTCAGACTTAGGGATTTTTGTTTGGCTACAAAAAGCTTGAACCGTGCTTGCAACGGAATTCTGTTAAAATAATCTAAACGAGTTTCGATGCCAAAATAGGTTGGTCGTTGAACGGGCGCAATAACAAATCGGCGAAGCCTCGCTGGGCATAGACTCTAATGTAGTTAAGCCGCGCGGGAGATAATCAAACTTCAAATGAAGGTGGCGCAACTGAGAAAGCGTTTGAAAAGCAAGTTGTTGATCCCAGCTGTTGGCCACTCAAGCAGCTAAACATAGGTCGTAATACATATTTATAGAATATTTCTGTAAAATTGGTAAAAACAATGGCTTGTCTTTGTGAGCAGTTTTAGAAACAATTGTCAGCGGGTCGACTTACCCTGCCCTGCCCTTTATGGGGAGGGAAAGAAAGGGGGTTTCCCCTCGGCGATTCCATACCCCACTCGCCAAAACCCCCATGTTCGCCCCAACCACCTCCATGAAATACCCCATGTTCGATATTTATTCAGAACACATAAAAACGCTAACAAATAAAAATATGGTGCGAAAAAGACATATTAGTAGCCTCCGGGTGATATGACAGTTTCGACTCCTAATAACACCACCAGTACCAAAAAAGTCTACACATAACAAAAAGTTGGCCAAAATACGGAAAAAAATCTGCGTAAAAATTTAAATTCTCCCCGCTGTTCACTCGAGATTTCCTGCTGAACATGGATATAAATACCCCTATGGAAATCCCCCACTTTTTTCCGCAACTGGAAAGACGAGTTAACAGCTTACCGATCCTGGTCTGTCAAAAGGTGTGGATGGCCAGGGCTTTCCAAATTCCATCATGTTCGCAAACTGCACTTGCCGGAAACTCCAATCTAATTTATTAATGCCCTTAAAATCATGTTTTCTACATACTAAGTATTTTTAAATATTAATCACAACATATAAATGCAACCTAAAATATTTTTTGTACGACAGCTAAAAGTACCTGAAAATATGCAACACATAGCAAAAAATTTTGTATTGTCAGGCTGAAAGTCCCCACGAGAATGCATACGATCCCACAATCCCCCCACCCCAGTTTTCGGAAAGACTGTGAATAGGCCACCGATCTCTGCTGCAGCTAACAACTTGCTACTCCATTTGTGTGTTCCGCTTCGTTGGGCCGCTATTGAAGCCGAATTTGCTATCGGTATCTGCGTAATAGCGCTTAACCCTAGCTCAATATAGTACTAAGATCTTATGTGCACAATTTAATCCTTAAAAATTTAAATATAACCAATAAATCAGATAACATTTTAAATACTATAAAAAATCGCTTCAACTGTTAACAAATTAAAAGCCATTTAAGACGTTCGACTCTCTGTTCATAAAATTCACATGTCCAGATGAAGCAAAAAACTTACACGATGTACCAATCCCTGCTGCCCGGCTAACGTGGAACCTGCAAGAGCCGCAAGTTCATTGTGAAGTAGTGTGTGAAGTTGGGCGACATCACATTCTTGAATACCCTTCTTTAGAGACAGTCGTGTACACGATTCAATTGCCTAAGACATAAAGACAAACTGCTTACTAGATATAAAACAGCACAAGTGCTGCTAATACCATCGCACAACATGCCAAAACAAAGAAAGAAACTGATTATTTTGAAATCTGTAAATATTGGTGACAATTCATGCGCTACTTCAAAACCTTTGGGTTAAAACATAGGTTTCTATACTTCTTGTAAACATATCAACAATTTATGTAGCCGTTCATAATATTTTAACTACATGTGTACTATTCCGAAGACTAATCTTGTCATATTAAAGCAACAAGCACACTGTTATTAAATAGCTAACCTTTTGTAACTTTGCAGTGTCGAAAAATTCGAGTGGTGGATAGTGCAGCGCCGTGTGTGTCAGTTGTAGGTTTTCTAAAATCACGCATAGACGTTTCAGGCGTTTTCCAGTGAGTCCTTTCCCAGTCTTCCCTATAATACGATATACTATTGCAGTAAAATAAAAAAATATTAAATTTTACCCCAACGGAATCTTTAGGCTATCAACGGGGCAAAGTAGAAGGGTTTCCCTATATGTGAAAACCAATAGTTATGCGGCTGATTTAAACAATCACAGCAGAGTATTTGCATAAAACAATTACTCAAGATGGTAAGTCAGTTCAAAAAGTGTAAGTCTGCACACGTGCGTCAGATATTTGAGTAACAAAAATTACTGGTGAGGTGCCAAGAAGCCACTTCTTTTGATTACTCCATACATGCCTCTGACCAGGACATATAATGTTCATGTTGCATAGCTGGTGAAATAGAAATAGAGATCACAATGCTGGATTGTTCACAGATGGGAACGGGCGGGTTGGTAATGAGACGCTATACTTTCTAAATCTTTCATGTTCCTGAGACTTTCCCCATGTTCGCCCCTGCCCGAAAGCCTCACGAGTAACTCTATCCATGATTTATTAATGTCCATGAATTCATGTTTTCTATGTACTAAATATTTTTAAATATTAATAAATTACTATTATTTCGAATGCTAAACCGTGGTTATATAATTAAATTGCAAATATTTGTAGGACAGCTAATAGTGTACTTGAATATATGAAAATATGCAGCATATACAACAAAATTTGGTCCAACACATGTGGAAGTTCACCCGATAGTAAACTCGCCCACCGACCTTTCGGGCAGCGGTGGCAGACCAATTGGGAATGACCTGTAAAATTAAGCTCATCCGTTTGAAGACACAACCACGCAAAAACTCGGTGAACAGATTGCAAATATTTGTAGTACAGCTAAAAGTATTTAAATATATGTCACTACACCCTCCCTATCATCTTTTAAAAAGCTGCTCCACGACTCTAATGCATTACCACATCTACGATGCCGTTGCTGCTGGCGTGTCTATTTCCAGAAATCTTCTACCCGAATTCAACTCACAAGAAGCCGACGTGTGATCGGCATGCCCTGATCGGTCACTCACAGTTTTCAATGCAAGGATCCTTACTACAAAACCGAGCGGTGGCACCAACAGGTGCATATAAAATATGCAGCATATACAATAAAATTTTGCTTTAGCCCATGTGGAATTTCACCCGAGAGTAGACGCGCCCACAAACTTTTCGGATATATGTGGACAGACCAGGCTGAGCATGACTTATAAACCTAAACTCACGCGTTTGAAGGCACAACCACGCAAAAAGTTGATGAAAATCGTTGAATCCTTTCAATTTTTGTTATTCACCGGTATCGACGAAGCTGGCTTAAATTTAGGTGTGTACTTTTATGAAACTTTTGTACAAATGCACACAGATTTTTCGCAAAAAAACCTGGCCATGAAACGTGTCGTGCGATATGTATTGCGAAACACAGATACACGCATAGACACATTTGACAGAACTTCTAAATCCTTTTTGTATTCTGTCGACCTGGAAGACGTTGTTCGAGCGCTTGTTGTTTAATTAAAGGGTATACCACCATCGCTATATAGAACAAAAATTATGGGTTGAAATTTATCCAGCCAAATATGTGTTACAAATGACAGAAATGGGAATTGTCAAGATTTAAATTCCCAGCGCTTGCTATTCTAGGTCCGTTTCAATAATTGTTACACTAATTGCACCCAATGTCAGTAGAATACAGTATCTTTGTTACCTGACGTTGTTATGAGACGTAGAGCAAGCCTTCCCACATCCCACCCAAGCAGCTTTGTGAGAAGCTACTCACAGTTACATTGTAATTATACAAATGATTGTAATGGCAAATATAAAGGTAACACGAAACATAGATTATAACATTTATTACCTGATTTGTTTAAAGTCAGCTGACTATTCAGCATAGAGATTGATAAGCCTCCAAGTGTTAGGTTGTTGTTATCAGTTGTACCTACAAGCATAAAGTTTCATAAACCGCACGGTCACAAACAAACTTTCAAACGTATGATTTAACAACTTAGTCACGTCAACGCAACCGGATCGACGTAAAATGGAAGCGACGTTAGAAGCACTAATAGCTGTGATGTCGCAAAGTAAAAAGAATTGTAACAAATTTTTTCCTGTAAAATGCTGACGCTTAAGCAAACGATGATCGACTCAGCTGAAAAGTGCGACTCTTCAAGTTTCCAATATTGTATTCTATGGTACAGCGCTATCGTTTTCAGCCTCCCCAGTTTGTGATCCACACGGCGGATCATAAACATTACCTCACTACGTTCTTGGACCACCGGCTTAAACCCCCGGTTTCGTTACCACAGACTGGGACAACCAAATTTAATTCCCACTAATGTTCTTGCAGCACCAAGTTCGTGTACCACCAAACTCAAATCCCGCAGGTTCTTCATCAATACACTTTCGAAAATATTCAACACCAAAAACTGTCTGTCTTAGTTTGAGGGTCAAGACACTGTAGAGTGTGAATTTGGTGGTAAAGGAACATGGGTGTTTCATGAATTTGGTGATCCATCAACTGCACAGGGCTGAATGTGATAATGAAAGAACATGGCGTGGGTCATGCTTGTTCATAAACCTAGCTGGTTGATTAAAGCTGAAAACGACAACGGCGTATCCCGAGCTAGAATACGGCTGATCTAAAAAGCATCACACTCTTCACCTGAGTCTAACATTATCGGCTCTTAGTAATATCTACCTAAAATTGTTACAGTTTAAATACTAGTAACTACTGCCTTAGAACGAAATCGCTGTATGAGAATCTGTAGATAATAATCCAAAAACTATGTACACGCTAAGGATTGGGACTTACCAAAATCTTGATCGTCGAGCAGAAGCCGAATGAGACTACTTATTTGAGATCGTTGACGTTGTGCAATTAAATGTCGGAGCTCAACAGCCACCAATTTAAGTAACCAATTTGATCCATGAACTTCACAGCTCTGAATTTGATTGTCAAAGAATATGGCGTGGGTCATGCTTATTCATAAACCTAGCTGCTTAATTAAAGCTGAAAACGACCGCGGCGTATCGCAAGTTACAATACGGCTGATCTAAAAAGTATCACACTCTTCACCTGAGTCGAACATTATCGGCTCTTGGTAATATCTACCTATAAATTGTTACGGTTTAAATACTAGTAACTACTGCCTTAGAACGAAATCGCTGTATGAGAATCTGTAGATAATAATCCAAAAACTATGTACACGCTAAGGATTGGGACTTACCAAAATCTTGATCGTCGAGCAGAAGCCGAATGAGACTACTTATTTGAGATCGTTGACGTTGTGCAATTAAATGTCGGAGCTCAACAGCCACCAATTTAAGTAACCAATTTGATCCATGAACTTCACAGGTCTGAATTTGATTGTCAAAGAATATGGCGTGGGTCATGCTTATTCATAAACCTAGCTGCTTAATTAAAGCTGAAAACGACCGCGGCGTATCGCGAGTTACAGTACGGCTGATCTAAAAAGCATCACACTCTTCACCTGAGTCTAACATTATCGGCTCTTAGTAATATCTACCTAAAATTGTTACAGTTTAAATACTAGTAACTACTGCCTTAGAACGAAATCGCTGTATGAGAATCTGTAGATAATAATCCAAAAACTATGTACACGCTAAGGATTGGGACTTACCAAAATCTTGATCGTCGAGCAGAAGCCGAATGAGACTACTTATTTGACATCGTTGACGTTGTGCAATTAAATGTCGGAGCTCAACAGCCACCAATTTAAGTAACCAATTTGATCCATGAACTTCACAGGTCTGAATTTGATTGTCAAAGAATATGGCGTGGGTCATGCTTATTCATAAACCTAGCTGCTTAATTAAAGCTGAAAACGACCGCGGCGTATCGCGAGTTACAATACGGCTGATCTAAAAAGTATCACACTCTTCACCTGAGTCGAACATTATCGGCTCTTGGTAATATCTACCTATAAATTGTTACGGTTGAAATACTAATAACTACTGCATTAGAACGAAATCGCTGTATGAGAATCTGTAGATAATAATCCAAAAACTATGTACAAGCTAAGGATTGGGACTTACCAAAATCTTGATCGTCGAGCAGAAGCCGAATGAGACGATTTATTTGAGAACGTTGACGTTGTGCAATTAAATGTCGGAGCTCGACAGCCACCAATTTAAGTAACCAAGCTTTCTGCTGATACGATACAGTGACGGCATCTTTGTCGGCAATTATTGCCTGGGATTGGTCAGCTAAAATAAAAAACAAATAATAATGTGGCATCTCCGCAGAGGAGAAGGCACCCCACCAGGCTGGAACTCATCGCCCCGCATTCTTGCAGTTACCCTTGGTAAACTTCGGCTTCCGCAGGTTATGCTCTAGCACCTAGGTATTTTGAGGTGACATCAAAAATAGCTTCTAATAAGAAACTGTTAAAACAAAACTTAACCTGCTACTTTTCCTAAGATTGTTCATTAATTCCTGAGTAAAAGAAAGCGCGGACTGCTGAAATTTGCATTTTCAGCTGGCTTCTCCAAATGTGGAGACGGGCAGGTATTTCGACCCCCCCCAATTTATGCGCTCAGATAAATTTTGGTCTTCGTCCAGATGATGCCTCAGGTACTTTCCTATCCAACAAATAATTACGGAATTTTTTCCCCATGGGTTCAGAAGTAGACCAAATTTTTTAGTATTCTGAGTAATTTAATATTTTCCCCTGCGGGGCTAAAAATCGCTAAAATTTCCTTTTTAGGTAACCACAATTGTAATCGGTTTCTAGATTACATGTTTTTGGCATTTTCTATCGGTTACAGTTATTTATGGTGCCTCCAGTTCAACTGTTGACCCCCAGCTAAACTGGCGTGAATAATCTCAGAATATTTTCGGCTCTCCCCAGCTCCGAAATGGGGGACCCCAGCTCATGCCCCCAGGTATAATTTTGGTAGCTCGGAGAATCCAATTCAATAAATATGAAATGTAATGGTTTTTGTTTTAAAGGTGTTATATCTAATGCAATTATGAAACCTCCCAGTTCAGTTGGCGTCACGGGTTTTCCCCAGCTCATCTAGGTGTGGAATTCTGGAGATATTTCTGGTTCCCTAGGTTTGCCCCACAAGCTACTATTTGGGAACTGTGGAAAGGTTAGAAAATCTCCATCATATTAATTTCAGTGAGTATGTTTAGAATAATTGGCCACTGTGTTATGTGTACATAAAATCAATGTTGTTGCAAGTGTAACTAAAACCGTGTCACATTACCGCGTAATATTTAACTATGCCTCAATATTTCGATTGCCATACATCCATTCTCAGCAAGGATTGGGCGACTATAGAGCCAACTTTAGCCACTGTTCACAGCTCATCGTCATTGAGACAGCAAGTGTTACTAAAACCGTGTCCCAATACAGCGTAGTATTTAACTATGCTTCAATATTTCGATTGCCATACATGCATTCTCAGCAAGTATTGGGCTACTATAGAGCCAACTTTAGTCACTGTTCACAGCTCATCGTCATTGAGTCATCAATACTGTCAAACCCACACTTACAGATAATTTCCTGCGTCCATCGCTGCAAGTGACGATATACAAAGTCGTGTCCGGTTCGCAGATATCTCATGAGCATTGTTCCTGTTCTTGGCAAAGTAGCAACCGAATACAACAAATGATACAACGGCTCGATTAGGTACGCATACTGGTGCATAGAAGCTGTCGTGAACACGTAAGCTTCACCACTACCGTTCCCCAGTTGCAAGTCCAGAATTGTCATAAAACAATGTACGCCACACCGAGGAAATCCATTAACACCTGAAATCAGTAAAAATTGCGAAGAAATTATTGTGGTTTCCTCATATCTTTGTTATGAGTACAGTAGTACCATTACTCCGTTGAATGAAACATTGAAATCAGACAATAAAATATATATATTTCTATATTTTTCAGCTTAAAGCTAACATTAACACAGCAATACATTAACTGAAATGAAGTAAAAGACATTGGTCAATGATGCCACAAAATTTTTAGTCTGCCTGTGTGACGAATGATTGATGTAATGTATCATTTGATTGATGGTTCCACGAAATTTTTTCCTTTTCAACAAGAAATGGAATTCTGCACACAGCCTTGAGTTTGAACTAATCCAATGATTTTCTGCTCAACAAAACAGACTCGAATTGAACTTGATTTCGGACTCCACCGACACACTACTCAGAACTATAGGACAAAAAGGAACTCGAGAAACTTTGTTATATAAACGAAAAGATCACTCAGAATAGTCGTTTTAGAGCTGTAAGTTGTTGCTTAAAATACCCCTATATGAAATTACTTAGATTGGGTTTCTTGCTTGTTGGCGATGAACGCTTCAATTCGAACTAAAGTAGCAGCATTTTGGGGCAATAATTTTATCTAGTGTGACACATAATTACTGGCAATCATAAATAAATGATTCCAAGCACAGACTATTGTTTCAAATGATACAAACAACACAGCAGAATGTCCGCGTGGATTATAAAATAGACGTGAGATCGCCCACTAATGCTGGCGCCCAGGTAGTGAACCCACACCCTAAATGAAGCAAAACATACCAGGATGCTGTAGTTGAAATGAATGCGGTCGCAGAGGATTGTATCCTAATATAAAGTATCCGAGATTCGGAGAGCAATTCAGTTTAACAGCGTCAACTGTCATTTCGATGATTTCGAGCAAACACAATCCACGAATTTCCGATTCGGTTAGACTTTCTGAAAGGACAGCAACAAACAAATCAGTAATATGATTGTAAAATTATTTGAGTAATACACTATAACCTGAGGATACTTTCACGCTATGCGCCAGTCGGCAACAATACTAAAAAACAACTTATCATATTTTAGAACTTGAGCAACTTGTAATATGAATAAAATTATAGCGAATGTTTAGTGGTCCCTGCTAATGGTCTTGTATCTGTGAACTTGTCTTAATTTGGTAATGCGCTTATGAATTTATATGCCAAAGTCGAAAATATGCAGGGTCACAAATATTAGCGATCAAAGCTGCAGAACTATAGAAGCATACACCACAATATAACAGGCTTCGGCTTAAACATATATCCATAAAATTGAAAGAACCCAACGGTCTCTGCGAAGCGTATAGTTCACAAGCTACTGATCAACCCTTATGAATTTCACAAATGAAACTCGTTGCAGAAGAACTGTTACATAAATGAACTAACCACAAAAGATATTAAAATTAAAATCAGTGCACAACGTATGACATAATACATGCAAAGAAATTACCGAAATCTTTGTACACAACCTGGTCGCTAATTTCAAAATCTGACACGTCCAAACATTCCACGAAACCATGAAGAAACAGCCTACTCTGTTCCTGCAAAAATATTTTGTAGTAAAATTGCAAAGGTTAGAGAAGCTGCATAAACAAAAGCAGCTATCATAAATACAAACTGTCTACATTAACACATGCACACAATGATGTGTTTTTGGTCCAAAAATTCTGGGTGTACATTTAAATGTTTTCCTCAAGACTTATAACATTGGGCGAAACAAATAAAAATTAAATCATTATGATTCTCACTACTTAATCAAGTTTAAACTGTCCACGACATCATTTTTGATAAATTTAAAGAATTTGGGCTGTATTTTATTTACTAGTGGTATCAAAAATGTTTCTCAATAACTGTGTAATTTTGTTTACCATTAAAAATGTGTTGACAAACTGAGTCTGTTGCTGACAAAATTAGCTCGATCCGGTATGAAACAAGCTATCAGCAATTTATATTATTTCCGTATGTCTCCGCCAACGGACTGATCCACGTTTGTACTATACAATATTCAGCTGTTCATTCAGCGATTCCGAATTAAATGGGATTTAAAATTATTGAAATCATCGATATAAAAATCCTATATATATATAGTTGCCGACTATTGATAACAAAAAATCAAGCATTTTCGAAAACTTCTAGAAATGATGGTAACGATTGGGATAATCTGGGAAGATTAGTGAACATATAAAATTTTCCCTCGTACGATCAATTTTGAGCAAAAAGCTGGCTTTGGGATTGGTGTAGAGAGTGTATAAAATAAAATACCCTAAATTTGTACCAAAAACGTTTAATACTTGGGAGCAGCACCTGCGTCGTTAACACTTGTCTGGGATATCTTTATAACCAACCTCTTTCTGTCTATTGTTCCCTCAAAATCATAACTGGATTAATTTTAGTTATGGTTCATTTCACGGAACCATGTAATTTTAAACACTTTTTAGTCACTTCTTGAAGCCAAAATGAGACGTTTTCGAATGTACAGTGTTTAGACCCCTTCCGACGTGAAAAACCTTGAATTTTTTAATATCAACGTCTTTATGCAAAACGAACTTCCTGAAACCTGTTACAGGGGTCGCAAAGAGCCCCTGGGGTTCAAATTTTAATCCGAAATAAGTCTTTATTCTATAGGTTGACGCAGCGACACATGAACTATGGTCTGTTTGTATGAAAGCCGGACAAAAAGGGTCGCGGTCAAGCCATTTGGAGGACATGTGGCCTATAATTGGTGCCGCTAGAGCCTTTTGAGGTTAACAATGATCAATTTATGACAAGTGTGTCGCAGAAGTTTTTCTAGCGCAACGGATAGAGCATATACAGATACCATTTTATGCTCACAAACCAACAATGACCTGGGGATGTCCGACAAAATATTTCAGGCACATCCTTAGGCCTTGTAAAAATTGGCACCTCGATATGTGTAAGTCGGGGGGGGGGCTACACCTAAAGTCGGGGGGGGGGGGGGTGGGGGGGTTGCTAAACATGAAATAGGGGGGCTACACCTGAAGTTGGGAGGCTACACCTTAAGTCGGGTGGGGACCTACACCTTTCTACAACATATAACGCGTAAAACCTTAACTACTTCTAGAGGTTCTGGATTTGGATTAGGTCGGGGGGCTACACATCAGGTCGGGGGGGGGCTAAATTTTCATTAAAAATTTTTAATACATGGTCCGATTCTAGTGTGGAGTTACTATATTTCTATCCGGGCTATTGTAATACTGTATGCTAAATTTGGTTTTTTAAACAGGATTTTCGTAAGGTCGGGGGGCTACATTTTGCATACCTCATTTTTGGCACTTTGTGACCTTCGGTCTCATAACTAAGCAACACATAGACATACGCTCACTTTCTTTTTTTCACTGACACCTGTACCGATTACGATTATCGTTATACAGAATTATTGGCGCTAGTGCACTTTGACATTATTTACCAGCGAATGCGAGTTGTCAGATTTGACCTAGGTCGGGGGGTGGGTGCTACATGTCACGAAAAAAATTTCTGAAGCTTGGCGTCAGCTTCAGTGTCTATGTTTACCCCCAAGTTTTTCCGGAAAAATTAGCAAATATCAAACGATCACAGTGAAATGAAAACACACGTATGTATCATGTGCTGGCGATACCGCGAACCTTTACAGCGGTTTTTTTGCTTCATTTGGCCCATCCGATTTGTGGACCCCTAGCTCCTGCTATGTTAGGGGCACAGAAGTCCACCATACCTTATAATGACCGTCGGACAGCATATTACTACACCAGACAGCGCAATTAAATTTCCTTCAAAAGGCTGGTGGTATGGGTCGGTCAAAAAGTGCCAATGTAGCCCTCCCGACCAAATTACATGGTTTCGTGAAATGACCCTTATTCAAAGTAATTATTAGAACCGGTCATAATTTCTTGAATTTTTCTCAAAGCCACTGCATTTAAAAATAAAATGAATACTGGGAAAACATTAATAAAAGCTGTTATAGTAAGTAGCAGTGCCAAACAAATAAAACGCTAAATGACCAGAAACACAACTCATGTACACAGTAACGATTGGTAACGAAGCGGTTTAGAAACGAAATCCAAAACAAAATTGTGACATAAAAAACCTTTGTCATATATTTATACAAATAATGTCCTAAGACCAATTTACATATGTTTGAAAAAAACAGCTCCAAACAAATTGCGATTCTTGTTTAAGCGTTAATCAGTATGTAGTTATGTATATAATGCAAAATATCGGCCCTGGTTGCTATAGTAAAACTGTACAGCGCAATATAAAGTAATGCGCTTAGGCATAATGAAATCAATAAATTTCTATAACAATTTCAGCATTTATCTTGTTACAAAATTGCTCGGCTTTTGATAAGGCACAAATCAACAACAACGTATACAAAACGGACATTTTTCAAAAATGTAATGCAGTTTTCCAGCTCAGAATCTTTGTATTTTTGCAACGCGGGGATCCAGTGAACGCACATATTATTTTATCATCGAAAATTTTCTTAGACATCGCTGAACATGTCTCATACTTTATCGGATGCGACAATCGTAACGAAAAATTTTTTATAAACATCAGCATTATTTTACGCTGCTACTCGCTATATGATTACGGTTAATATCGAAGCCAAACATCGTTCAAAACTAATACATTTTCATCGAGATACCTGTTTGGAAACCAACGACCGCGTTAACTTTGGGTGTACTGATACCGAGTTCGATATAAAATGTAATATTTTCGTTGCGACATAAGCATGAACCGGAAGCCATGAGCTATAGCCGACGTATCTAAAACGAAATCGTATACTACTATCAGCAACACTGTGTGCAGAAAACATAATGTAGAAACTAGTGAGACTTCATATGCATTCATCTGTCCTCCAGTTCTAGTACGAAGCAAATGTACTCGTGTCCCTGGCCTGTCCACAGTGGGGGGCGGAGAACCACCTGAACTGTCCACAGTGGGGGGCGGGGGGCGGGTGGAGAACCCCACTTTTTAAATCCCCCTATTTATGTCACATTTTCCCCATGTGCATCCTCCACTCGGCCGAAACTCTATGTTCATCTAAACCAAATATTTTTTGGCAGAAAATTTATGTTTTTGTATGCAAAATGTTTTTAAATATTACCACTATTTCAAATGTTAAACGTCGTTTTATACATTGGAAATACATGCACAACAGCAAAACTAGATGAAAATATTTAGTAATTTGAGCAAAATCTAAACCCCCTCCCCAAATTTGAAATGTCCGTCGACCGCTAACGGACCCCCTGATGTTCCCCCACATTTCGGAGAGCTGTGGAAATGCCAGTAATGGTCATGCAGCAATCATAAATCAATAATAAACGTATAAAATTCACTCATATGTCAATCATTATGCACGTCATCCACACAGCAGTTATATATGAAACCACGCGCAAAGTCTGTGGGAGTAATCTCAAAGTTTCATGAGAAACATCCCGCAAGTCATTCGCAATGATAATGCTAATCGCATTCGCTTGTGATCTTGAAAATACTCACCTCGCCGTCTTTGCAAATTTAGCTATATATCCAATCCCGACTATTATTATATGTGCCTACCATGCATTGTTCAAAAGACCTTACTTTGTTATCCGTGCCATATAGTCGGCTAGACCACTGCTCGGATTAGCAGTCTGAAGCAAGAGTTCAAGTGACGTTGTCAGAACTTGAGCGCCTCTCTGACGAACTTTGTTTTGAAACAGTTCTTGGTACGCAAAAATATCGGCAAGCAATCGTAATGCTGACAGTGTCGCGTCTTCAACTTCTTTTTTGCCTGACAAAAAACATTTTATAGTCACAGCAATATAGTACAACACTTTAGCTAGAGTGAAATTTCCAGCATCGATTTTTATCCATATTTTTTGTTCAGTTTGAAGTGTACAGAATTAGCCTAACTTATTCCATGTCATGTTACAATCTGTCAAAAGTGTCCTTTTAAATTTATCTTTGAGACAAAAACGTATAACATTATTTGTAACAGAGCTGATATAGTTAATATAGTTATTGAAGTGCTTTTAACTGCCTTAAAGCCGTTCGTAGCTACGGTTGGCTATATTACATGTCAACTGTAGCACAGCCAGCAGCGTGTTCAAAAATTTATAAGCATCCGGCCGTGTTGCTTTTTAGTCCTTCAAACTGCTATTATCGCAACGGTTTGAATTCGTCAAAACGTCTGTACAAAAATTTTTGAGCGCACGTTGACTATGCTATGTGTATTATCTGTAATCCTCGGTAAATTACTAATGGTTGCGTCACTTTAACCTTAGTTGCTACTATTGTGAAAATAAACTGAATAAACATATTGATTCATAATACAGATAACCAAGGTTCAAACGCAGTATGGGTAGGTGTGTTGATTTATTTAGCCAGCTATCCAGCAAACTTTCCGTACTAAGAAGTTTATATTTTGTAATATTTGCTCATTTTTCTTCGAGCACTAATTTTTATCAACTGTAACTGTTTTCATGTGCAAACCAAGCTGGATCGTTGTAGTGGAAGTTGTAGTTCTTGGGTCATGCTTCGATTTCACAAAGGCCACCCTCTTAGTACCGCTGTCATGAGATCATAATATTCTGCAGAACATGACGCTAGTATTGAAATAAATATTAAGTTTCTTGATGGGTACCTAAATCGTTTAATCGTTACAATGATGGGTACCTAAATCGTTTAATCGTTACAATCAATTGTAATTAAGACAATCTTCGCTCGTTTCCGATTATTCCTACATCTGATTACCCACCTTTACATGAAATATCCATTGAGAATCTTGTGTTCTATGTAATAATAACAATACCTTTGAAGTCGATCCATTGATCTATCAATTTCGCACCTTCATCAACCATGTACATGAGCTGGAAATAATACGAGACAGAGACGGTAAA
The DNA here is from genome assembly GCA_030248225.1 of Trileptium ribeirensis. Lineage (NCBI taxonomy): Eukaryota > Metazoa > Nematoda > Enoplea > Enoplida > Thoracostomopsidae > Trileptium > Trileptium ribeirensis. Next base: position 7,162 of record JASANE010013649.1, on the reverse strand, counting down.
AAACATAGCCACTTTATGGTCCGTCTTATTCTTCTGCACAAAGCAAATAATCCGTCGCGGTCTTATTCGTTGAACCGTTCAACTATTGCGTTCAACATTGAACAATGTATACAGTTATTTTCAATAAAAACATTTATTGAAAATTTAATAATACAATTACAGAGCTTATAAAATAATATCCGAATAAAATTTTCAGATCCTGTTTACTCCTGTAAATAACAAATCAAACGCTATGTCCTGATTTTTTCAGCATAATTGAAGACCCTACATACTTATTCCAAGAATTTTTCAATTAGTAATGTGTTACAACAATATGGGCTCAAGTCTGACCCCGGGTTCAGGGATGGGGAGATAAATAGCAGGAGCAAATATTTTATATATATACCGTATAAATGCAATTTATATTATGCATTATACATGTGTCAGTATAGATACATGCCTGAATATGTATTAGCGCATTTATGACTGAGATGCGCAGCAAAGCAAATTTGCTAGGACATTGGTAAAAGATAAAAATTTATCGAGATCAAAAACCAAAAATTTCTCAGGATTTGGACCCCGGGGAGGGGGGCTGCGAGATCCCGACCCCGAGATTTTCAACCGAGACCGGGAGGTTTTTGCCTTCGACAGCTATGCGCTTTGCATTTTCGCTTAAATTTTTTTATGAAGCTAATGCATCGAATCAGACTTCAATCTGTATTTATGAATAAATTAACCAAAATTTATGAAATAATTGAGCTTTCAAGATGATTAGCCACAACTTATCAGCCCCCACGCCGTACCAAGGAGTCAGAGCTGACCCAGGGTTTCGGAGGAGTTTCAGAACCAAACTTTCGAGGAAAGAGGTGGCGAATTGGGATCAGACGTAAAAGGACAACATTATAGCCGAACTCCGGCGCGCCAGCAATCACTGCGGTTTTTCAAGCGAGCAGCGATAAGTTATGGCGGATGCTGTAGATGAAATCTTTTAAAATAATAACATACCACATATTAAATTATGAAACCGATTGTAAATAATGCTGTGCTCTTAGAATGATTGCCGAGTACAATGTTTTTAGCAAACTCCCCCATTTTACATAAAAATTGGTAAAAAATTAACTACGAAATTGAAAATGTTAATAAATCATGTAAAAAAAGATTTGTTTAAAAGTTGTCTTTAACATCACTGGCAATATTTTTATAGCATTCCTAATTCCGCTACTTACCATTTCATCGTTTTTTCTTTAAAAACAGTGAATTGTGAAGATTTTGACTTTGTAAACTTCCATTTCACGCCTTGCAATTCCCAACCAAGCTCCGATTCAGGCACACAGCCAGTTTTGAGCGAATGGATAGGCTGGCTTTGAAATACCCACATTATTAGAAAACATGGAAACGGCCTAACTATATTGGTGTTGGTATAATTTTTAAGCTGACATCCTGAGCATATCGCCCGAAATCTGAGAATAAAGCTCATACTTAGCAAGATCAACGTACGGGTAACCAAATATATATACGATGGTAAACAACCCCTACCAATCAGACGTACAGGAACGCCACCAAGAATACCGCAGTGTGTAAAACAGTTTCTAAAGTTTTTAATTACGCCTATAGACCGAATTATTAATATTCCAGAGAAAATCAACACTCCCTAAATAGCGCAACATTGAATATTGTGACACCTAACCAGAAAAATTATAGGAACCCTGAGGTTTCTGGTGTTATTAAAATTTTAAATACGCTGGATATTACCACAAATAATTACACACTATATTTGATACAACTCAATATTTTATCCAAATCGATATTGTATATCAAAGCTATATTAGTACCATTCTAAACGCAGCTCCGTCGCTCAATATAAGTAGCATTACGTCGATCCCAGCACATCGTATTTCGTCACTCGACGTAGATACTACTGCGATGTCCCCATGACTCGCTCCGGGCACTGTAGATCGATTATCACCGATTGGAATTGAAGTGTCCAGCGTTAAGCTCATGATAAGATTGCGAAGAATGTTCGCGCAATAACCGGCCATTTTCCACTAAAATAAACAATCAATCTCATAAAATATAACAATATTTCTCCACAAAATTTGTTCAAATTTATAATGTAATTATTTAAAAACTTACCTATGAACGACCCATATTTAAGAGAATAATAATTATAAGCTAAACAACGGCAGAGTATACTTTTTCGGTGTCCGCCCGCTTCTGGCTGGCCGCTCGATGTTGGCTCAATGCTTGCTCACTTGAAACACGATGGTTATTTCTTGCGCGGTATATCAGCAACGGTATGACAGGCGGAGACCACAAATTGGCTACACGGCACAACTAGATACATAGTTGCCTATAATTTTTAACTTTTTTTAAGTAGTCAAGGATAGAAATAAGTGCAAAAAACCGGACGCAACAACTTTCGTTCATAAGCGAATGTTACAACAGTCATAAAAAACACAAAAAATTAATTCTAAATATGACAAATTTTGTTTACGTTTACGGTCATCTGTAAACGAACGTCCTAAGGTTCGCTAGCGTTTTCGTTGATCAGCGTTTCGCGTTTGTTTTAATGCACTTATTGTTGTCCTTGACTGTAGTTTATGTATGTTTAAAATGTAACAATGAATTTGGCAATGAAGCATTATTATTAGTTCTTTATCACAACAATAATCAAAACCTCAAATATTTTTATTAAGCGTAATGTGCTCATATGTCTGTTCGCCACATTTTTATGAGAACATAATATTTAATTCCAATCAATTTAAAAACCCTGGTTATTAATTACCATATCGCCGATATCTTTGTACAATCTACGGTGTAGTTTTGTGAACACGCCGTCGACTACGTAATTTAAATAGGGTAAAAACGCAGGGCGTGTAGGGAGGACACCGATTTGGAATGGATGTTGACACAGAGAATCGACCAATGATAAAAATCCAATAGTCACTGGATATTCTTGCAATTTCGACTCCAGTTCTTCTAGTTCTTCGCGCACGCCAGACAAAGCGCTTGGATCATCGTTTCGAACCAATATTTCCGACGTTTCCAGCGATTGCCAAAACATCGAAGCAACTTCAGGCGCTTTTGCGAGAGCCGACAGCGCGTTTAGAATGTAAGCTTTTAGGACAGCCGGAACTGGGCATCCTACTAAGCCGAAAAGCGTTCCTGGACAAGACCAAGCCAAATGATCACAAAACGCCAACCGCGAAGCATTGTCCTGAAGCGACAGGGTTTCAATCAATCGCAGCCATGACAGTAGGCCGTAAAGCTCTTCAGGCTTAATAATATTTGCGTAATGCGAATGTGTTTGTGACGTACTGAGCAATGTTTGAAGGTACTGGCGGAATGCGTGAAACACGTGATCCCACGACATGTGGCTACCCGAATGAACAGCGTTCGCTTTGACAACCGAAAAACACTGCTCCGCCGAGCTCCGATTCGAGCTAATACCGCGGAGCATATTAAGCGCCGCAGCGTACATTGACGCCTGACGCATTTCCATACAAGAACGCGTAAACTTAAACAGCCACCGCTCGAACTTCGACGCAGATGATCCCCGTTGAGAACTAGCAGTTTGTCTGAACGATCCGCCGATAACGGTTTCGTACGAAGCCCAATAGTCATTCGACAGTTCTAGCTTTAGCGGATCGCTCTCGTACATCTTGGCGATCATATTCATAAACGTTTCGAAGTGAAAATTAAACTGCGGCAGCGGTTCTGCGTCGGCGCCACCACCGCCGCGTGCCTCGTATTCGAGCAACAAACGGACCTCTTCCTCGTTTTGCGTTCTGAGCTCCTTGATTTTCATCGGAAAATAAACAATCGTTTCGGTGATAAGCGAATGCATAAGACGAACGAAAAATTCTGTATTGTAAAAACGAACGCTTGGCACGAGACATTCGCTAACGAACAGCAAAACGTTGCCGGACAATGCTCCTTCAAACAGCTCTTCCTCGTCTTCGTTGAAGCCTTCCAGTACTGAAAATACTGTACACATAGTAATTTTTGATACAGAAATATTGTATTACTATTTCTTCTACCAATAATCAAACGACGGAAAATTTAGAAATCATTATATACTACAATTTGGGAAAAATTCCCGCCCAAATTTTTCATGCTGAATGCTTCTAGCCGTTGCCGCATAAGATGCGCAGCACAAATAGTAACCGATTTTATCGGATTCAACAATAGAAAGTCATATAGATTTATTCTAGCAGGCTAAATATGTCCATTGTGGGGAACCACCAACATCCTAAATCACTCCATGACCATTCCTTTGCTTGTCCGAAACCATCGCCTCTCTAAAGAGGGAGTCCAGGGTTTTGGCGATTGTCTCCAGGTCATACCCTCACGTAAATTTTGGCTTCCCAGGTATTTTGAGATAACATAAAAATTATCGGCCTAACAAAAACAGTTATAACAAACCCTAATACTAGCAGGTTGTGTTTATTGCATACGCCACCCTAAAACCTCTGGAACCCTGAATCGATGAAAAACGTAAAATCTCATCAACACTAAACCCGTCGAAAACAAATGACAGCACGGTAAGTATTTGTACTGAACTCTAGATAACCAAACTATCGTATGCAGCGTACTACAAACCTATACATAGACCATTCATAGTGCCTTGTAAGCAATACGTAACCAAACAAACGAAAATGCACTATATTTTGGAAATCGGGTTGGTCGGCCGTAAAACGCTTGAAAGCCATGTAAAAGTATAATATAGTCAAACCAGACTCTAGATAACAAAACAATCGTATCCAGCACGTTTTGTAACCTAACACATACTCAAGTGCTAGACGAACCATATTCGGGACTACATCGGCTCAAGGAATGGTCTCACAAAAAAGTGGTCAGCAAAGTTGTAGATCTCGATGACTTGATTCCTCTATGGTCTGTATTTTCCTATGCGAAGCTTGCGTTGCGAGATAAGGGCTGCTAAACACTGGTACAAGTATGGCCACATTTGGCAAAAAACCGTTTTCTGTTCTTTTGACTCGGAAAATAGGGTCGCAGCTGTTTACGTTCAATTAAAAACTTCATCACTTTTGCCATGGAAGAAAAAATTATCGAAATCCGTCCAGCAGAAAATGAATTATGAATGACGGCTACTGACAAAAAAGAAATTTTCACGGTTTTCCCATAGCGTCCTCCGCGGAAACTACGCTTGCTCCGCGGGACCTGCAGAAATACACATTTTCAGTACAAAAATAACAAATTGCATCAAAGACAAGGATATTATGTACATGTTGTAAAGGTAAAAAAAGCAGAACGAAGTGCAATTATATATGAACCCAGAGCTGAACAGGGGTCACGGTTTAACGTCAGCTAATTTGGGAGAAATTCCCCTATTTTCGGTACTTCCCACGGTAGGAGCTGGGGAGCCCCAACCCCAAATTTTAATAATCTGCTGAGGCCACGTTTTGAACTGCAATAGCCAACTAAATCCATGATTAAGGTCTTTAAAGTCATGTTTTCTTGTATATATAGTAAATATTTTTAAATATCAAATACTACTAATTTTGTAACGATAAAATCCCATTTTATGGCCTGAAAATATATTTCTTCGACAGTGAAAGTAAGCAATACGTTATTTTGCCCTGTACTTCGTTCAGTTACGTATTGCTTACTTTCACTGACGAAGAAATATATTTTCAGGCCATAAAATGGGATTTTATAGTTTTACCAATTTAGTAGTATTTGATATTTAAAAATATTTTCTATATAATCAAGAAAACATGACTTTAAAGACCTTAATCATGGATTTAGTTGGCTATTGCAGTTCAAAACGTGGCCTCAGCAGATTATTAAAATTTGGGGTTGGGGCTCCCCAGCTCCTACCTTAGGAAGTACCGGGGAGTGGGGAATTTTTCTCCAAATTAGCTGACGTTAAACCGTGACCCCTGTTCAGCTCTGGGTTCATATATAATTGCACTTCGTTCTGCTTTTTTTACCTTTACAACATGTACATAATTTCCTTGTCTTTGATGCAATTTGTTATTTTTGTACTGAAAATGTGTATTTCTGCAGGTCCCGCGGAGCAACATTAGTTTCCGCGGAGGACGCTATGGGTAGATCATTAAAATTTCTTTTTTGTCAGTAGCCGTCATTCATAATTCATTTTCTGCTGGACGGATTTCGATAATTTTTTCTTCCATGGCAAAAGTGATGAGAGTTTTTAATTGGCAAACGGAGACGGCTGCGACCCTATTTTCCGAGTCAAAAGAACAGAAAACGGTTTTTTGCCAAATGTGGCCATACTTGTACCAGTGTTTAGCAGCCCTTACTTCGCAACGCAAGCTTCGCATCAGAAAATGCAGGGAACCATAGAGGAATGAAGTAATCAAGATCTACAACTTTGCTGACCACTTTTTTGTGAGACCATTCCTTGAGCCGATGTAGTCCCGAATATGGTTCGTCTCACACTTGAGTATGTGTTAGGTTACAAAACGTGCTGGATACGATTGTTTTGTTCTATTGAGTCTGGTTTGACTATATTATACTTTTACATGGCTTTCAAGGTTCATTAGGGGCAACCAACCCGATTTCCAAAATATAGTGCATTTTCGTTTGTTTGGTTACGTATTTTCTTAGACGGCACTATGGATAGTACTATTGTATAGGTTTGTAGTACGCTGCATACGATAGTTTGGTTATCTAGGTTTCAGTACAAATACTTACCGTGCTGTCATTTGTTTTCGACGGGTTTAGTGTTGACGAGTTTTTACGTTTTTCATCGATTCAGGGTTCCAGAGGTTACGGGGTGGCGTATGCAATAAACACAACCTGCTAGTATTAGGGTTTGTTATAGCTGCTTTTGTTCAGCCGAGTAATTTTTTATGTTATCTCAAATTACCTGGGAAGCCAAAATTTACGTGAGGGTATGACCTGGAGACAATCGCCAAAACCCTGGACTCCCTCTTTAGAGAGGCGATGGTTTCGGACAAGCGAAGGAATGATTCATTAAATTATAAACCAGATGTTGGTGGTTCCCCCACAATGGATATATTTAGCCTGCTAGAATAATATTTATATGACTTTCTATTGTTGAATCCGATAAAATCGGTTACTATTTGTGCTGCGCATCTTATGCGGCAACGGCTGGAGAGCGTTCAGCATGAAAAATTTGCCCGGGGGGGCTTCCCAACTTGTAGTATATAATGATTTCTAAATTTTCCGT
>JASANE010013648.1:0-16140 GCA_030248225.1 Trileptium ribeirensis | reverse complement strand
AACACAGTTACCGCGACATAAATTCATACTACAGTTATAACAATAAGTTCCGAATGCCTAACCATCAATAGCAGCAGAATAGATCATATTACGCCCTGTGCCAAGATGTTGGCAACCTGAGTAGAAGGAACCCAGTCCCCCGAAACCCCATTGATTCCATGACTACGGTGCACTGCAGCTGACTTACGTTTAGCTCGAACGGCATTAAAAACTTCGATTTCGCTTTTGGTTCGATTAGGATTTATATAGCATTTACTGAATTTGGATGAAGTGGGCAGACTACGAAGGGACAATGCAGAAGCCACAGCAGTATTGCGATCACCTTCTGTATTAAACACCACTTTTAAGACACGAGGCTTATTTGAGCCAATTCTCCCAAGCCGATACATAACGACCACATTTGAAGCATTACTGCCAATATTTGCTTCCTCAAATATAGATTTTACCATAACATGGTCATGCTGCTTACGATCCATAGCAACGGTGCTGTTAGATTCGCAAAGACCCGCAACCATACTGTTGCTCTTGCGACGATTCCTGTCGTCGATCTCGCCCAACAGTTTGGTCATAATAACAGCTTCATTCAAAGCCGGCGATTGATTTAAGCTACTGGTTTCACTATTAACATCAGCAGTACCATCACGGCAACCACCATCCCGAGGAGAAACGTGGTGGGAGGGGGGTCAAGACCCTTGGAGATAACATCGTCGAACTTGCTAACAAGCTGAGAAACGAAATTTTCCAATTTATGTTGATTTTCTTCGAATTGCAGCAAGCGCTCCTCAAACGAGTAAAGCTTAGCACCAGCGAATGGCTGAATCGGGTTTGGCGGCATCGGCAATGGTACTGTTGCTAACCTTCGCACACTTCCGATGAGCAACAGACCGGCATTCTCCATAATTTATTCTGGCGTCAATTTCCTTTATATCCAGGGAGCACACACAGTAATTGATATCATCGAACATCATCCACAGTTGACAATCGCGTAGTATAACTCATTTTTATTAATCGTTATTGCATATCTCCTTCCATTTGACGGCTCCGAATGTCTTGTCTCATTGCCATGGCCCAGTACTGTAACAGGCCGGTGTCCTAACTATGTATTTACAGTTAATTTATAACTTCAGGACGAATGTGTAATCGTTTCGATGGATGTCGACAGCGGCTGAACCTCCGATTACAATCTTCGGCCTCAACTGTAATATTACCGGATATAAAAACGAGATGCGCCGAAGCAACTATCAACGATATCTATGTTTTTTTTTACAATTGGTGCAAACATGTCGTATATTCAGTGATTGCATTATGTATTCACTAGCTTTCCTTCGTCCCAAAAAAAGGGTTTTTAGTACGGAACAATATATACGCGCTTTTTGTATATCTAAGTGTTAGGGCTCGGCTCAGGTTGAATTTTAAATTATAGTTTTCAGCAACTGCAAGGAACGCCATGATGGTGCTTTTAACTTGACCATGAAAATTTATTGCATACTATATACTTTACAGCATTTATGATGGGTCACGCGCTTCGAGGGCATCAAATAGAAATTATTAACCCCCCAGAATTTGAGGCGATAAGTTTAGTAGTTTTATTTTTCTCAAAAAAACTATTAGTGACTTTATATATTTTGTATCACCGGGTGAATATCAATTGCTTCTCGCTACATGAGTGCAACTTTTATTTTTTTTATTATTTAGTGCACCACTGCATCAAAAAAAATAGGTGACTGTGTGTAATTTCACAACGTTTGAGTAGGCCGCGCAATTGCTTTTCGAATAATTCTATAAATAATTCTGGCATGCTACATATTTTTTTTTGAATTGTGATATTTCTAGTCAAAACATCTTTATTGCATGCCGCTGTGGCAGAAAAATAATGGCATTAATAGTATTTCGTAGTTTAAGAAAACAGAAGCTGTGTGAGCTGATATTATAGAGGCGCTGTGAAGCTGTAGTTTGCTTTGAGGCAGCAACCAGCAAAATAATCTGGGTTAGTGTTTTAATGCAAAGCCACGTGTGCATGTGTTGATGTATGTTTTGCTTTATAACGATTATTGCTAACTTGTTATGATTGCATACGGATTGGGTACAGTTTCAGGCGAATACGTTGATTTTACAGGATACTAACATGTTTTAGAGATTGTGTGAATAAGAATTTTTTTACAAAAAATGAACGGTATTCTGCTTAGGAACGATATATATACTGTAAAACTAGTTGTATATTCTGAACCGAATATTGATCGCAAACTAACTTTGTTTTGTTGGTCGTTATGATCATGGAACTGTGTGTTTGGGGTCACATTGGAATCCGCATAGCTGTCGTGAACCGCAAATTTCTTATTAAATTTAACGTCCAGTTGTATGCCGAGTACCGCATGTATCCATTATTGCATCACTAAAGGCTAAATTTTATCGTAACCAACAATTCGTACAGGTTTTCGCAAAATTGATTACAAGCTCGAAAAATTCAAAGTGTCTCCCTTAAATTGACTATTATCAGGAGTTTGCTGGATTTTGTAACGTAATTTTTGGCTCTGTCAACACCGAACTTAACTGTATCCGGCCGTGTTCCAGCTAATTGTCGGTTGGGCTATAATGTTTGCGTTTCATCTTCATGAATGTGTAATTACGGACACAAGTAGAGTTATTTTTGACCATGACAATTATGAAAAATTTTTTTAATAAAATGCTTGATTAAACCGGATTATAATTTACAAAATATATCCTCCAGCGGGACTGATGGGTCAAGTATATATCCTCGAGTCTTGACATCTCACCTATCGTCTGAGCTATGGTGGAGCGCTTTTGTGAGGCCGTTTGGCACAAGCCAGATTTACGTAAAGGCATTTCACCATTCGACACTGTATTATAACTAATTTCGCCGACCAAACGAATATTCACCCTAGAGTATTTTTGGTACAAGCGTATTCATTATGAACACAGGCCACTGTGAAAAAATGCTAAATTAACTTCAACATAAATCGCATAAAATACAGTATATCCCAGAAGCTTTGAATGGAAAGAATAAAATCTCTACGTGTTAAGCACACATTAGTTCACTGTTTTTGTACATCATTCATAATATATAGGTTGTGAAAATCAAGCAATTGACAACATAGCCTCGATATACATTAGATAATTCTTTATCGGAAACAGTAATCAATGTATATATACGAACGACTAAAATGTGGCATTACAAGACTGAATGGAAGTTACACCTAGCTTTGCATGTGTATCTACGGTTTTATTTTCCTCGTAGACATCACAACATGGCCCGTGGCTAGAATTTGGTACTCGCATTTGAATTTAGTATAAAAAAACAAATAAACTTTTATCCGTAGTAACAATTGTTTTGGACAATAGCAAAAGCAGAAGGATAAGTCATAGTCTGACCCAATCCTGTTATGAAAAAGACATTTGTTTAGTCGATTCCTTGCAATTTTTGGCGGTAGATAAAGGTGGCATTAGGTACATGACAGTAAAAATAATTTTATACTTGTTTGAATGTGATACCAAATGTTTCAAAACAACAACTTGATGAGACTCGGTCAGTTGACGTCGTTGTACGTATATAATTGTCATTTAGCATTTCTATGTCGTATCATAGCACTCAAAACCATAAAACATTAAATCATAGGGTATAGGTCCATAATTTTTATTCAAAGATTAACAATCACCAAATGCTCACTGCATTAGATATACGGAAATGATACGTTTGTTATACTTTCATATTGTAACATCGCTGTTGGATAAGAGTGCAACCGGTTAATTCAATGAGGATTGTTTGTGTTAATGGTAATAGCCCTAAATTTACGTAGATTGTGTTGTTTTGTGCCCTGTAAACATCAACATTATACCTTATCTGTTCTCCGTGTAGGTAATAAGAGTGCAAGGTCTATTCAGCTCAGGTAGGGGGTGTCGGTAGGTGCTCTTTGTGGGGAGGAGGTCCACGATGTGCGGAAAGTCGTGTGATTAATTTTTGAAATTTTTACAAATTCACTTTTCCTAAATTTTGCTAAAATTTATTTCAATTTTGCTAAGTTTCCCCAGTGTTAGCTAAAAATTTTTCCTAACTTGATCCAATTTGTGCCCGTTTTCCCCAATTTTTTTGGGTTTTCCATTTTTGTAAGTTTTCGCAAAACTTAATTTGCGAAATCCGCTTTCGACGTGTGTGTGGGGAGAAGCTAAACATGTCTCGGTTGGTCCGACCCTCAGGAAAAGGTAACCATACCCTTTATGGACACGTATGAACTCTCGCAGTTTTTGAGATAGTACAAAGTGTATTATGGCCTCTTCTAAGTAGAACTCACGGGTTCGTGCGCAAGATGATTTCACCTTCTTTTAAGATGGTCAGAAAATATTTGCCAAACTAAGCATTTGTTCCACTGCAACGTATACTTTTTGTTGTTTATCTCAGTGCGCTTCTTAGCATCGTGCGCCCGAATTGTTCTCATCATCTGATGGTGGGATGGTCAATTTTGCTTTTTGTGTTCAAGTTTATTTTGCTTCATTTCGGCTTTGTAACGGATTAGTTTTTCTAAAAAGTTATTAACTGTGAACAAATACTGAACCCACAGTTTTTTTTTAATTTACTTCACGGCTTTAAATTATTCGAATCACTTTGTTCTCAGGAAGGACGATGTTGATTAAGCCCCTTTTATATTTTTTCGTACCTAGCATAAAAGAAAACTAAGATAAACACTGGTTGTATCGTTTGACAACTGAATGTTATCAGTCAAGTTTTTTGCTATACTTCTTAAATTCTTACTGACATAATATATAAATGCTGTACACATGGTCAGCGCCATTTTTCTTGGCAGTTCCATATTCATGTACGAACATATTACTAATCGCACAGCACGAGTATAGCAATGTATTTTCTACGTTGCCGGCCCCATTTTTTTCTATAATCATAGCATTAATAATTGCAGTGAATAGACACAGCATATACTTTGAAGTGAATAGCCCTAAGATTTGAATTGCGGGAATTCATTCACACAGTGTTGAGGCGCACAGAAACACCTAAGTATTTACACAATTTTCGAATGATGAGCGCTCTCTAGTGAAGCTCCGCCTGGTACGCTTGTTTCTATTTCAGTTAAGTTTATATTTGCCTTCATGTTACTCTTCATGGCATTATTCGTCCAACAAACAAATTTAACGAATGTACTTTTATGACTATTATACCCGCTTTTATACGTCATGCCTAAATTGAAGCTCGATTCCCTATATCAGCCATATACTGGGACTGACCATAATTAGGTGACTACTGGTCCCGAATATACCACGCTAAGCTGTTTTTTGAATGCCATAAAGGTCGGCATGAAAGGTGACATGTGCCAATGCATAGGTGACACTGCAATACGCTACGATTTAACGTGACTACCGACTTTAATATCGTAAACTTGGAACTAAGCTTAACCATAACCGTTTCTGAACTAATATGTATTACATTCAGATATTGGGCAACTAACAAAAAGCTATATCCTGTATTATAAAATACATTCGACAATGCAGTAAAATTCCGCCCGGCAAAGTGATTGTAATCAAAACGTCGTTTTGATCATTGGACTCTTAGCGGTATTTTTGTTCATTCTCGTTTCTCCGGGGAGTGGTGTTCGCTGGCGGTTACCGATTGTCTAGATTACAACTCAAAGTAAGCCGACACTTACCTAGTAATTTTTTGTGCGAAATTATATTGTTCAGAGGAGTGCTCCATTCCAAAAACAACAGTAATATACAGAAAAATACTCATCTTTAAGTTCGCTGTAATATATACCGCTACCATGCTTTTATAATAGTATTGTAGTGTCTTCTAACTAATAAAGTTAGGTGAGTATATAAAATTCAAGCGAATCGCGATACAATAGTTGACCATAGGGTCATCCCTTACAATTTTGATCGACTCTGGGGCTGCTGTGACACCCCGACGGATCTTATGTGGTCTTATAATTAATCTACTGTACTAGCTCTGGAAAAAACAATTATAGTTTACGACGTGGTCCGAGATAGTGTTATTTTCATTACGTGTGGATAACAGGCAATTGGTGTTATAGTTTTGGTAGCTGATTTATTTTTTTCGCAAGCTTCACTTCTAACATCTCAGGGAGTCTACTACAGCAGCATCATTAAATCAGACACCCCGACGGATCTTATGTGGTCTTATAATTAATCTACTGTACTAGCTCTGGAAAAAACAATTATAGTTTACGACGTGGTCCGAGATAGTGTTATTTTCATTACGTGTGGATAACAGGCAATTGGTGTTATAGTTTTGGTAGCTGATTTATTTTTTTTTGCAAGCTTCACTTCTAACATCTCAGGGAGTCTACTACAGCAGCATCATTAAATCAGATGCACATAAACTGGGTCGTTTATTTTTATGCCTTGCCTTAGCGCTTCTAGCTCACAAAGGCTATATTAAACGGAACATATTACACTTAGGTGTCCTCGCAATTCCTAGGATACTAGAGTCAGTCCCCGTAATGAATTGTTATATGTTTGACCGGACACAAGGGACACGTTAGCGTTAAAGAAATGGATGCACAAGAGGCGTATACAAAAATAAAGACTTATAAGTACGGAGAAACCGACTGTGTTGAAATCATGCTGTGCAAGACTGTACACAATTTTCACAGAAATGCGTGCACACAGACTTAGATATCTTATGTGAAATCTGATTATAATTCCGTTATACGCTAAGTAGAGTTCACTACCAAATGTGACAGACTCAACCGAACATTGTTGTCAAACTGGAAATGTCCCATTGCCCTTCCAATGTTCAGATAGTCTCCGTTTGTCCAGGCGATTGGTTGATATACGTTGCCCGGATGTCATAGACTTCAGAATTACTGATCTCAACCTTGAGTTATTAAAGACAGTTGACCAGGTTCCGCGCATAAATTGTTTTCGACATTTGTAGGCTCGGCTTCCATGTCACATCTTTCGTGGCAGCGCATGTGTACAGAACAATTATATGCCTGTTCGTATGCCAACCTATGCACGTATCCATACATGTATATATGTTTATGTACATGTATGTGATAAAATATATGTACCTGTATTCATGTGTTTATCGGCATGTGTACACATGTGTATATTTTGATATTCTTAACTAATTTTTAGACAGATTTGAAATATATATTTTTGTAGTTTTTTTATGAAAATCTTAGAAGTAAAACTTTATTCTAAATTATTGTCAACATAAAAAAATTTTCTTGAGATTTTACTTGGTATTTTAAAAGGTTATTTTTAGATCCTCAACATAATTTTATTGGATTGGCATCGTGAACAAATTGTTAGGATATCTAGCAGTTTCTTGGTAAAATAGACAATTTTGCAGCATGCCGCTAAAAATAACCAAATTCTTCGAATTAACGCTGGCGGGAAGATTCGCAAAGAATTTTTTTGCAATAAGACTAAATGTCAAACTGAGTGGTTGGCTTCAATAGTCGGTAATTTTAGATACTTTTGATATCAAAAGTCGAAAACATAGAAAAATCGCCTGTATGCCCTGGGCCTCTGAAGTAACTAGAGCGGAGATTCTGGTAAACAAGACCACACAAGATTTTGAATAATTCTAAGAATATCACCCAGCGATCTAGATTTCCCAGACAGCTCAGTAGGTATAAAAAATTAAATCAGTCACTGATCAGGGCCTCAGTCTCAAAGTGCCGATCTACTGGTAAGTGTTCACTTTATTCTTACGACCAAGCGGTCTCCTCTATAACTTAAACAATTATGCAAGCGAGCACATCGGTGCTTCTATACAGCGTTGTTGACTGAGTTGCACGTATCTGAGAGCACGCTGGTGCTTCTATGCTTGAGAGCACATTAGTGCTTCATCTGTAATTGAGTTCGAGAGCACATTAGTGCTCCAATTGCATTGTGTCTTGAGAGCACATCGGTGCTCCAGTTGCAAACTTGTGAGAGCACATTGGTGCTCCACTTCTGAACCTAGCCTTTGTGGAACTCAGTATGCAGTGTTGTTGCGAGAGCACGCTAGTGCTTCGATATTGCGTATACGTGTATTAAATCTAAGGCTAGGATTGCATCTAACGATCCCTCTTCTTAACTAAAACAATGCAAATATACGTATACGGCTTTGCGAGCGAAAATTTACTTGGGTTTGTGAGTATTTAGTGTTTGTGTGTCACATGTATCATATATTCATACTAAGGATAGGCATTGGATCTTACGATCCCTCTTCTTATCTCAATCAATATCAATCAATCAATCTCTATATACTTATATATTTATTTTGTTTCTAGTGTGTTGTCGTTGTGTAATCGGTAACGTAGTAACGAGCGTTATCTCCAGTCCTGAGTGCTATTTCCGGGTTTGTGTCTATATCCACACTACCGATTGAGATTACATTAGCTTTATA
The DNA here is from genome assembly GCA_030248225.1 of Trileptium ribeirensis. Lineage (NCBI taxonomy): Eukaryota > Metazoa > Nematoda > Enoplea > Enoplida > Thoracostomopsidae > Trileptium > Trileptium ribeirensis. Next base: position 7,757 of record JASANE010013648.1, on the reverse strand, counting down.
GTACATTCGTTTGCCTTTCCATCTTCAAATATACACGCCTTAGTTAATAACGCCCAACCCTAACATCGTTACAGTACCATTGGAAGGAAAAAATGGTACGTTAAATGGTACGTTTTTATATTACGTAACATACAACCTGAATGAATGAATTTGATAAAGCAAGCCTTGCTTTTTATATATTTTCTCAATCTCAAGGTTGAGCGCACTATTATTCTAGGTAATTATTTGATACTTAACGTTAGGTTAGGTCTCAATTAAGTTCCTCTTATGAGGTTTGTACGAAGCCATCAGGACAGCTAGACCCATATGTTTATTTAAGTACCTTAACCTTTGCCTTTTATTTGCTCCAATAAGGTCCTTAGAGCCAACAGTATCCGGACGACTTACTGAAGGTTCCTAATAACTATTAATTTCCCTTGTGGGTTTGTACGAAGCTTTCCGGGCGGCCAGATCCGTACGTTTGTTTAAGTACCTTATTCTAGGATCTTAGATATACGCTAATACTTGCCGATATTTTAACGTTACCACTTCCGGACGAATAGCTAGGCCCGATCAATGACTAGTCGGTAGTTGGCAGTTACTCTCCAGTTTAATTTGTTACTTGCCCATGTCCCGAACTCGCCCCCGGTATACACAGTTACTTTCCTTCCAACTAACTCCACGGGCATTTTTCAATTATGTTGACTCGCTTTATAACTGGAAAGGCAACCGTTATTATTTATTCTTACGCTCGTGCTCGACTCAATTTTACTTGGGAATAATAGTAGAAATAATATATATTTATGGTACTAATATACCTATGTGTGTAGATTTTGTATTACTCTATATTGAGTCTCTTTCGAAAAAGCGGGACACGCCACAGTTCGAATCAGAAATCCATAAATCTTTGAAAACGTGATTAGCAGGGAGTAGCCGGAATTCCGGTTCCGGCGAAAATCGTGTTCCGGTTGCGGTTCCGGCAAAGGGCAAAAACCATGCCGGAACCGGAATTCCGGTTTAAAAATTTTGTTTGAAATTTTCCACGTTTTTTGCTTCATCCTGTAACCCAAACATATGTAATATATATAATACAAATATCAAGCTCCAATACAGCCAAGCAAAAGAAAAGATTAACTAACCAATCTGCCGTGTGAGACGTAAGTAGGGCACATAATTTGAGCAGGAATTTTTCATAATAACCTGCCGGAGTTTGTTAAATCAAAGCCAGGTTGATGCTTGTAGCAGTTATTTTACACATCCAGAAGTCTAAATGGACGGTTTAAATGGACGGTTCCGGTTGCTGGTTCCGGTAAATTTCGGTTCCGGTTATTCCCTGGTGATTAGCTATGATGCCTCAGGCATTCAAACTCGTAATCCCAAATCAATCATGATGATAATTCGTTGCATACCGATAATATAATGAATCGCTTCCAAAAGACTTAATCGCACAAGAAGAATTTAAAATCGCTTGTAGATTAGCTATGTAATCCGTAGAAAACAAATATAATCGTAAAACAAACAATGTGATTCCGATAAGTAACCACTAATGCTGGCTGAGAACTCGAAGCACTTGTTATGCGAGGGGACTCCTAATTCGATCGAGCGACAACTAAGACTAAATTATAGGAAAAGAAAAGACGCTAACATGGTTTAGCTAGAAAGAAAAACAAATGCTAATTATGCACATTAGCGCGAAAACAAAAAACGCGAAAAAAAATCCCACTGAAGAAAAGGGAGGGAGGTATATAGTAGAGAAAATGGTGACCATCTCAGGTTTTTAGATGATTTTGGGGTTTTGGGGCGGGTTTGTATCGGAAACCCATAACAATATATCCCGACGTCCCAAAGCAAAACAAAGGTAAAATGACTTCCTTAATACTTAGTAAACTCACTAGCTACGTAATACTATTTACCTCTATTCCCAACTACGGTTTTGGATTTTATCGCACTAATTTTGAGAAAAATGCTCAATTTGAATAAAAATCCACAGCCTTATACAAAAGAAGCATAACTAGTTATGCTATTTCACCATAAAAATATAGAAACTTACTTATGCATCTTACTATTTTTGGCTATGGGCAAGGTAAATGTACAACACCGACGTTTCAAACGAATCAACAACATTAGTTTCTGAATGGCTGTTCGAAAATAATGTGTGTTCAAAGCGTCGGTAAGCAAAAGGGCTCGAGAGTAAAGTAAAAAGATTTATTTAAAACAAGTAGAAAGCAAAATAACTAAACGGAAATGCAAAGTCTGCACAATCGGTACACGCGGACTCAGGGTACCCTGATTACCGCTGCTGGAGAGCAGTATGTATACCCGAACAAACACATAGCTACAACATTCGAGAAACATAAACAAATTAAAAATTGTAGAATGTTCTTCAGTCAATGTTGTAAAAAACGTCAGCATGGAACTTTCGACAACAATCCGGTGGTGATACCATAGCTTTTATTACAGGCTTTTTGTCTTTTTCCAAAAATCCTTACTCCAATAGTCCAAGAATCACCCGATTAACCTTGTAGTTCATACATTGACGATCCGAGAGTTTATACATTGACGATCCGAGATACCAGGTAGGAGGCGGCGTATTCAACAGGGATTCAGCCGATGGAGCTGGGATACCTGTTGAGTGTCGGATTCAATCCCTCAGGGGATAATCCTACACTCCCCCGATCCCCGATAAAGCACATATGCTTTTTAGGTTAAGATGACACATTTGTGACAGTGTTTACGGCAAAGCAATGCAGTAACCGTCCTGCGGCTTTCATTGTTATCCCTAGTTTGACTAATTTCATGAAACAGACCAACACCATCAGATAGCGTAGCATATGGTGCTCGCACCAAAGCTATTCAGGTTCAAACCGCTGTTGCGGGAAAGAATTTTTCAGTACTTTTCGAAATACACGTTTAGTTCTTGAAGGAAGGAGTTAAACTGATGCAATACTGGTTGTACATGATGCATATTTCAGGTTTACGAATTTACCTCATGCCAAGTGAACAGAACGAAGTACTCAAAAATTTTATTCACAGTATGTTGCTAATACAACTGCCGTCATTTAATGACTTTTAATATAAACTATTTTATTTTTAATACATATTACTCCATTGACCCAAATTTCCTCAGCGGATCGGTCATTATGCTTAGAAAGAAACGCAGCTTAGTGCCCAAGATATCATGGCGCCAGCCGGCTCACTTGCGTTTAGTATATGGCTTTTAAAAAGACGTTTGCTTAGGCTACGCTCACTCGCTAGCTCAGTATAGCGAGAACGGCGTAGCGCCTATCTCACATCTTCTCCTAGAAGTATCACATCGGCTGTTACTGGGCAAATTATTGTGCCATTTGCAACAATTTGGTTCACACAATTTGGACAAGCATTGTGTATTAATGGTGGTAATGGGCATATACATATAGGTTATGAGGCGGTAAAATAAAAAAGAAACAATAAATATCTATACTAATCAAGAAGGTAAGAAACTGTTAATAATAAATCGACACTGTTGCAAATATTTCCTTGAAACGCTAACGTATTGCTGTAAATGAATTCAAACAAAAGAAATTACATCACGATATAGAAAATCAATCTACTCCGGATCTTCTGGTCACCCCACGACTTTGATGCCATAGCTAGAAAACGATAATCGCTTTTTAAACAAATTTTTAAATGGAACTATATTTTTTGTGCAAACGAAACTACAACAACAAATATGGGAGTAAACATATATATACGACCTTAGGGAAATAGAGTTGAACTCCGTTTCTCAGTAGGTCTGCGATAGATTACAGTCACAAATTTGAATCAGAATATGCCTTAATTTAGGTGAATAGCTTACCAATATACTTGTAAGATTTTCCTTCATGTTTCTTTATATTTCCCCACTGAGAGCAATAATATTAATAATAAACGCATTCGCTTTTATTGGCAAATTATTTAACAGAACAAATGATTTTCACAGTTGAATTTATGTCGCGTCAAACAATAATCAACTTATCAGCCCCCTTTTAAACTTACCGACAGATCAAAACATAATTTAGTTCGAAACATCCAAAAATTGTGATTACTTGCGAAGATGAGGATAATAGCACTATAGAGTTTTAGTACAAAATACCAGTTGTCAAATATACGTAATGTCGTCTAAACATTGTTGCATAAAGCAACCTTTTCATTTGAGCTTTAGTCGTTGGAATATCCTAGATAACGTATGAGATGTGAGGATGTGAAAAGCGGAAAAATGAAACATTAGAATATCTTAAATATCAAACGCGCGAATTCTTGGATCCGCAAGCAGACACACAGTCGACACAGATACATCAGTCCGACTTTTAAACTTTCATCACCCTAAGGCTCGGGCCTTCCATAAAAGTATTTACTTTCCCTTCTTTTTGATGCCATGGTCTTTCACTCTTCACTAGTGTCAGCAATTACGGGAAAAATTAAAAAATTTTGAGGAGAAACAAGTGAAAATTTGAAAATGTAAAAGTAAAATCCTGGGAAATGGGAAAATTATTGGTTAACCCATGTCCTTGCCCTACTACATCAACACGAACGTCGCACCCATTTCTTTTCGCCCTTAACCCGCGCATCGTGGCCTAGGATACATAATGGTTCAGCAATGGTAGATTATTAACGACGCTACGATTGTAAATTTCAGACAGTTCAAAAGTTGCGCTGGAATGAAATTCAAAATACACTTTCTGGCCTTAGATCCACAAGCCGCGGTCTAGAACTTGATGTATCCCGAAACGACGTAAGAGTAGCCACCTTTACGTTAGCCTAGGGATTGAAATTGACATAAGTATTTGGACAACAAGTTTACCAAGGCCATTTACAATCTTGTATATCCCTATCAAATCGAAACAGATGCGTCGGATCACTCATATCTGTACGCCCTAGGCTGAACCTCCTGGTCTCAGGATATGGCGAATGCTGTCATATGCAGTGTAATAAACGTGATTTTGTATTATTGTACCTTCTTAATTAGCATTATATCACGCAGATTATACGGACACCAAGAGCAATCATGATTTTATGACTTTAGCAGGGGACGTATTGTAACTGTTGTGATGCTATTTTCAATGTTTATAAAAAACAAAGTCTAAACAATTTCGTCCACGTGTTGGTTCATTCATAGCTGTAAATTGCCCAGCTAAGTGAGCAGATATTTTATTTCGCTTTTCGGGATCCCCAAATGAGGCGGGTGGTTTAGGACCAATATCTCCACAATTTGTTATTTTTAGCTTATTTTTAGTCCCTTATGGCCTGAAAGACCTTACTATCTCAGGATAGTTTGGTTATTTTAATTTTTAAGGCCCCTCACTGTAATTACATAATAACATACTAATAAATGTAATAGATTGAAAAAGTGAGCGGAGCAATAGTCAAAGTATATTACGTATACATGTATTTCAACTAAATATTTAATCATTTTATACTAAGTATCACGTTTTAAAAATTTGATGTCAAATCCACCTTACAAAAAGATTGCTAGGTAAAAAATTAATTTAACGTTATCGTCTAATTATTTAACTAATTAGCAAACATAATAAATTCCTAGATGTTTAAAAGTTACATATTCATGATCAGCCATATCGAAAACAGTGCACAAAAATCACCACTTATGGTGATTTTAAAAGTTGCATAAAATAAACTAATTAATTTGAAATAATTGATTACTTAACTAGTTAGCATATGGGGCCAAGTTTTAGAGCTTCAGAAGTATAATATTCGGGATTAGCGTTACAGAAACCCCGCCTCGGCTCCACAGCGGCCAAGACAGTGGTTCCACAAAAAAGCGGTGAACAAAATTGTGGATCTCGATGATCTGATTCCGCACAATGTATTTTTCGATGCGAAGCCCGTGTTATGAGAGCACCGGTACCCGTGTAGTCAGATTTGGAATAAATACTTAAACACTTGTTTTTGCCATTTTAGCACCGAAAATGTGGTCGGCGCTGTCCGCGTTCTACTAAAAGGCATATCCTCGTTATTTTTGGTATCGAATATAAAATTTGCCGAAATCCATCCATCTGACGATGAGTTATGAATGACAGAAACAGACAAAAAAGAAGTTTCCGCGAATTTCCCGCGAGCATACTCAGTGCAAACTCCACTCGCTCAGTTTCGATAAGAAATACACATCCAATCCTCCTAAAACAATATGCTTTGTTAGTGGTCATGCGTATTGTCATTGTCTTGTTTTGGTATACGTTTAGTGAATTTCAAGATAACAATGTAAATATTAGGTTAAAATTTCATTATTTTGGAAATCCGGCGTCCACTCATAAATATGCAGTTCAGAATTTTATTCAGAACTTAAGAGATTTCAATCCTAAAGCTCACTATTGCTTATTATTAGAGAGTGGGATGGTCACTATTTGTCAGTTGATTACCGTTTGACTCTATACGTCTAAATAACTCTACTATTAAAGTTGATCGAGTATTACTTGTATCATTTGTGACACAGGCACGACCTGAATTGGTACATATTAATAAAATCAGAAAAAATACATTCCATTGGTTTGAGTTATTTTTTGAATGTATTAGTCTGCGGTGTTTCCTTTTTAGGAACGGTACTGTATCCTCTGAGACGCCTACCTAGAACCATGCATGATTTCATTGTTTTAAACTGAATGATATATTTTATTGCGTCTGTTATTGCAAAGATTTTCGAGTGCACCAAAAACAATGGAGTGATTATGTTAAACGAATCAGTGACCGATTTAGCCTTTTTCGTATGGCACTGTACTTCCCCAGGAATCATGCTTGATTTCGTGATTTTCAATGTAATGTCACATTTTGTTACGTCTGTGATTACAAAGGTTTGCGTGAGTGCTGAAAACAATGGAAATACTTATTTAAATGTATCAGTTGCCGGTGTTCCCTTTTAGGTATGGCACTGTACTCCCCAGGAACCATGCTTGATTTCGCGATTTTCAATGTAATGTCATATTTTGTTGCGTCTGTTATTACATTGGTTTCCGAGGGTGCAAACACAATGAAGCGATTATGCTAAACGAATCGGTGACCGATTTACCCTTTTAGGCATGGAACTGTACTCCCTCAGCAACCATGCATGATTTAGTGATTTTCAATGTAAAGTCGTATTTTGTTGCGTCTGTCATTACAAAGTTTTGTGAGGGTGCTGAAAACAATGGAGTGATTCCGTTGATTGAATCTGTGACCTGTTTACCCTTTTTGAACGACACTGTTTCCTAGGACCCCAACTCCCCCCAAGAACTATATATATATACATGATTTCGCGTTTTCCAATGTGTTGTTATATTTTGTTGCAACTCCTATTTCAAAGGTTTTAGAGGATGCTGAAAACGATGAAGTGAATTATTTGAGTATATATGTGACCAATGTAAACGTTTGGGATAGTGCTGTATTCCATGATACCCCATTTGAGCCATACATGATTGTGTGATTTTCAACCTAATGTTATATATATAATTTGTTTCATTTGTGATTGAAGATTTTTGAGCATGCTGAAAACGATGGAGTGATTTATTTGATTGCATCTGTGACCAACATACCTTTTTTGGCGTGATACTGGATCCCTGGGACTCCCATTGCTGTATGCGTGATTTTGTTAGTTTCAATATGATGCTGTAATTTCTTAGATCTGCGCAAAAGGAGATTTTCGAAACTAGTAATATGATGAGTGTAAAACCGCATGTGTTGCTCTAAATGTAGCTTGCCTACAGTAATGCCGCTCACTGCGCAATCATGGGTTGACTCACCTTATAGGTATAATGGCTCTAGCGCCGGCACGG
>JASANE010013647.1:0-60988 GCA_030248225.1 Trileptium ribeirensis | reverse complement strand
CAGCAGCGTATTAAACCATATCTAGAATCTTTAGAAGTAGCTAAACTTTCACGCAACGTATGTTGTAGGAACGTGCAGCCCCCCTCCGACCTGGAGTGTAGCCCGCCCCCGACTGCAGGGGTTGCCCCCACCCGTCGAAGACATATCGGGGTGTCAATTTTTACAAGGCCTGTGGATCTGCCTGAAATTTTTTGTCGGACATCCCCACTCATGGTTGGCTTGTGAGCATAAAAGGTATCTGTAGATGCCGTCTCCGTTGTGGTAAAAACATCTACGACAGGCTTGTTCTAAATTGGTCGATTTTTAACCATAAAAGGGCCCTAGCTGCAACAATTTTAGGTTGCAAGTTCTCCAAATGGCTTGACAGTGACCCTTTTGGTCCGACTTGCATACAAACAGACCATAGTTCACGTGTCACTGCGTTACCCTACAGAATAATGACTTATTTCGGATTAAAATTTGACACCCAGGGGTACCATTTGCGGCCCCTGTATCAGGTTTCAGGTAGCACGTTTTGCAATGAGACATCGATATTCGAAAAATTCAGGGGTTTTTTTGTCGGAAGGGGTCTAGACACTGTACATACGAAAACGTTTCATTTTGGCTTCAAAAATGGTGTTTCAAACGTACATGGTTTCGTGAAATGACTATATCTATAGATAACGTTACGCCAGTTGAAATATACTGCAGCACAAAATGCTGTGATACGAAAACTCAGCATGGTAAACTAAATCCTGGAATAGCTACTTCCAAATCTTATAACTAGTAATTCGAAAGCTTGGGTGAAACAGAGCAAGCTTGGTTTCATCAAGTGTGGTCGTTTTGTAATCATTTGTAACAGACTTTGTGTTGCCGACTTAAACCCTCGTAAACAACTGAAAACGCACGAAGTATTCGTGCTAGTCTCTAGATAACCGAACCATTGTATCCAGCATACCGAAAACCTATTCATTCTTCATGGCCTGTACGCAATACATCTGGCCTCTCCACAGCCCTCCGAAAAATGGGGGTGAAACTTCGGGGGCCTTCGTGTTAATTCTTGGGGGAAAATTAAAAATGGAGGGATAAATTTTGCTTAAAAATACTCTAAATATTTCCATATTTTCATGAACTTTTACTACCGTGAATGTATTTTCAGGTTAAAAAACGATATTTTAGCGTTATACATAGTGGTAATTAATGTTTAAAAACAATTTACAAACAAAAACATAAATTTTCAGACAAAAAATTTTTTGGAATTAGTTGAACATGGAGGTTTCGGCCGATTGGGGGGACGGACATGGGGGAATTTCACGAACATGGGAGAATTTGGAAAGTTGGGGGGCCCACCTCCCGCCACCGTGGACAGGTTAGTACATAACTGAAATGCTGAGCACAGACTACATATGTTCAGGCAATCGGGTTCATTGATCCTAAACTTATTAAAAACGCCTCAAAAGGCATGAACTATTCGAAGGTTTTAAAAAATCGCAATTTATGGCAAAGGGTAGGACGAACCGTATTCGGCCTCACAGTGGTAAAGAAAGTGGTGCCACAAAAAATCGTGGTCAGCAAAGCTGGAGTTCTCTATGACGCTAGATTCTTTATAGTTCTGTTTTTTGATGCTAAGCCTGTGTCGGGAGATATGGGCTGCGATGGATTGATACCCGTATAATGGCTAAGGATTGGCAAAGATTTCTTAAAAACTTGCTTTTTTGCTCATTTGACCCTGAAGATGGAGGGCAAAGCTGTTCGCATTCAAGTAAAAAGGTATATCCCAACTCGCTTTTGCTGTCGAATAAAAAGTTTGTCGAAATCCCATCCATCCGAAGTAGTGAATCAATGATTGACAGAAACGACAAAAAAGGAAATTTTCACGATTTCTCACCTAAAAAGCGCCGTCAGCACAAACTTCGCTCGCTTCGTTTTAATTACTTGCAAGTCGATATATACATTTATGTTCCTTTAGGAACACATTTTAATGTTTATGACATTGCAAAAATTAATTTTTCTATATCTATTCAAGTAAAAGAAATGGTTTCGAAGTTAACGACGCGATGAAAATGGTATCTTGGACAAAGTTTACGCTCAAGAGTTTAGTCAGTCATTTTGTATCTTGATCCAAAGTTCCGGATACTGGTTTTTCCACATAAGGGGGAGGGCCTCCAGAGCTTTTCAGCACCCGCCATACCCCCTGGTAAATTTTGGCTTCCCCAGGTCACACCCAGCGCCCCCAGGTATTTTGAGGTGACATCAACAAATATATTGTTTTAACAAAAAGAAAAATTAAAAATATAGCTAGCCCATTTCTTAAGTTATTACAATAAGCATGCTTTTGAAAGTACTAATATGGACAATGATTACTTTCTTATTGATTTAACAATACATCAAAAGTTATTACATGCTTCCAACTACAGGCAAAAAGTATTTCACCCGACATTCAAGTGGCACGTAAAGACCCGTACAATACGTTATTCATAGATTGATTTAAACATTTTAATTGTGATACTGATTTTAGTACAGGTCGAAATTGTACCAACACTATCAAACCAACAACTAAAACATCAGTCCACTTTAGGTGTGTACATTATGGCATGCCTTTTGTCAAAAATCGAATATGAATGGCGTGCACAATTGTGCCAACAACATTCATAGTTTAGAAAATGCGAAAGGAACTCAGTGATGTCTGAAAGCAATTTGGCGGGATGTTTTTAGCTACAATAGCGAAATTTGTCAATTTTGAAGGTACGACAATAATTTTGATACGATTCGACTCCGCTTAGGATCTGGTTCAGAAATTATCTATTTTCATCAGTTTTACGAAAATATTTCGATGTTATTGGGTTCCCAATCCCCCTTTGGTATCCAAAATTTTTGAAAAAAATTTCACGGTAAATGTATAATTGTATATATTTTTCGAACCGAATTCACGAACTTAGTCGAATTGTAGCAAAATCAGTGCAATCGGTCCATGAGTTAACACGCTTACGCTAAAGCTTAGGCTATGGATTTAACATAAATGGCAATAACCTTAACCCATAACCCGATTGCGGCCATTTTACCACTATTCAACTCAACTCGTCAACTCGGTTCGGATGATATATAAAATCCAGAATTTTTCTGGAAATTATGGATACTATAAAGGGACAGACCATTGTGAACCCAAAAACCGGAAAAAATCTGATTGGCCAAAACAGATATTTTCTGAACCAATTTACCTGAGTCTAATGATATCAAAATTATCGCTGTATCTTCAAAACTGACCAATTTCGGTCTGGGAAAAGACCCATGATGTGTAATTATACATTTGCCCATTTGACATACTGCCGGTATTCTTCAATTGACATGAACTGTTCGTGGTCTATGCAAGCAAATACAAGTTCGCGTTAGTGTACCCGTTCGTTATGCGATACCACACGTGTGTGTTGGACTGGCAAGTTTTAACTGAGATTGGAAATCGTAATCATGTACATAAGTGAAAATGCGGGTTTGTGCGTGGTCATTGAATTTAATTACGAGATTTACCGAAATAATGCCCAAAAACTGGGCTCAACAATTATGGAAGGCATATTCATTTTACACAAGATTGTTATGTTTTAAATACATCGCAAAGAACAAGAAGACATAAATTAGGATAAACAAGAAAACATTAATTAAAGCAGGCTTTGTTATAATTGCCTGTGAACTGACTTGACAAACAAACCACACAAGTGTACGCCCCTGTGAAGACGGATTTCTTGAATAATAGAAAATACGAGGTCCCCATCTAGTTGCCCGAATGCGAAAAACCTATCGCTTACTGCCCTTCCTAAAACGCCGCCTCTTCACTGATCCATTTTTCACGAGGTTTTTCGACTCCGAAAAATACAGCGTTGATAGAAAAAGAGACAATAACATACATATTTGAAGTCAAATTATCAAATAATGCAGAGTAAGTGACTGGCAAAATTTGATTTTAACACATTTTCACCGTTTTTCAGCATGCAGATGACCGTTTTTAAATAAAATAAAAATTTGAGAAATTTTACCTGCGATTCTTATTTGTGTCCTCCAGTGCCTTGTCGGTCGCAACTGGCTCTGAATTTGCGACTCCTATAATTTGTGCGACCTAGCCGGAACCCCCATAATGTAGACTCAAACATAATGAAAAACAAAAATAGACAAATTTATATTACGTGAATTTCGCAAGTTTCAAGAATGATCTTCACCGATTCCAGTATTGAATAACTCTTCGATTGCACTTCTTTGGTTCCTTCCTCAGCAAAAACCATAACAGAGCAATTTTCAGACGCGTATTTGCACATCAGCGCCATTAGTAGCTCTAGCTCCAGCGTCTAAAAATAAATCGAATTGCTCAAACAGCGATTAACTATGCAAAATAATGGTTTATCTGTCCTAATCACACATAACGCATTGCTGTGCTGTTGAATTGCGGAATTTTTTGCATTTTTAATGAAGATGTATCGAATTGCGCGTTTCCGTTGCTTGAACGATTTCTTACAAAAATCTCACAAACACTACACCCAGAGAATACTTTTGCTATTTTCGCCACAGCGTCCCCGACATTTTACATAATTAAATTAAAATAAGGTCTGCGGCATTTAATAAAAAAATAAATTCAAACACATTGACAATCATTTCATGAAGACCTACATCTTGACTATACATATTGGTCTTTAAGCAAGTGAGATTCAATGCCTTAAACTTACATTTTCTGCTGTTGGAGGCTAAAGTGCTCATTTATTTTGGCCACCGAAAAATAGTTAAAGCTTGGAATGGTTTAAATTTATTTTTAATTGGAAAGGTGGCATTGAAATATTGCTTATTGTTGTGATAGCATAAGTTGATTAAGCTGTAATAGTCGTGTAAAAGTGCATAGTTGGCATCCATGCAACATGTCGTTTGACATGACATATTATACGATATTTTTGTTACCAATTTTACCTAAATTTTTTTCCAAATACCACCCTGTTATCGTTGAAATTTTCCAGCTCTTTGTCGACACCTATGTATTACATGTAATTTTGTTGTTATAATATTTATATCATAAAAATATTACCGTGTGTAACATTTCTAGGCTAAACTCAGTTTACAGGTTACATCTTGGGAAACTCTGTGTTTATCAATCTGTATCTGGTCTCTCCACAGGACCAAAATTATACCTGGGAGTCTCAGCTACAACCTAGGCGTATTCCCTCTACTTACCCGAGGGAACTGTGACCACTGGTCAAACTGGAATTTAATAGTATTTTTGTGTTTCATGCATTTACAGTATTTTTATTATTGTTTATATTGCACTATTGATATTTACCTACTCAGGCGAATTTCTGTAGGCCGCTTACATTTTTCTTAGGATTTTGTCACGAATAGCCGAAATAGAAGCAGTAGTATTGAATTTTTTGTTATAAATATGGCTTTTTTGTTAAAACAATATAATTGTTGATGTCACCTCAAAATACCTGGGGGCGCTGGGTGTGACCTGGGGAAGCCAAAATTTACCAGGGGGTATGGCGGGTGCTGAAAAACTCTGGAGGCCCTCCCCCTTATGTGGAAAAACCAGTATCCGGAACTTTGGATCAAGATACAAAATGACTGACTAAACTCTTGAGCGTAAACTTTGTCCAAGATACCATTTTCATCGCGTCATCTTAACTTCGAAACCATTTCTTTTACTTGAATAGATATAGAAAAATTAATTTTTGCAATGTCATAAACGTAAACTGTGTTCCTAAAGGAACATAAATGTATATATCGACTTGCAAGTAATTGAAACGAAGCGAGCGAAGTTTGTGCTGACGGCGCTAGGTGAGAAATCGTGAAAATTTCCTTTTTTGTCGTTTCTGTCAATCATAATTCATCTTCGGATGGATGGATTTCGACAAACTTTTTATTCGACAGCAAAAGCGATGGGATATACCTTTACTTGAATGCGAACAGCTTTGCCCCCATCTTCAGGGTCAAATAGCAAAAAACAAGTTTTTAAGAAATCTTTGCCAATCCTAGCCATATACGGGTATCAATCCATCGCAGCCCATATCTCCCGACACAGGCTTAGCATCAAAAAACAGAACATAAAGAATCAGCTCATAGAGAACTACAGCTTTGCTGACCACGATTTTTTGTGGCACCACTTTCTTTACCACTGTGAGGCCGAATACGGTTCGTCCTACCCTTTGCCATAAATTGCGATTTTTTAAAACCTTCGAATAGTTCATGCCTTTTGAGGCGTTTTTAATAAGTTTAGGATCAATGAACCCGATTGCCTGAACATATGTAGTCTGTGCTCAGCATTTCAGTTATGTACTAACCTGTCCACGGTGGCGGGAGGTGGGCCCCCCAACTTTCCAAATTCTCCCATGTTCGTGAAATTCCCCCATGTCCGTCCCCCCAATCGGCCGAAACCTCCATGTTCAACTAATTCCAAAAAATTTTTTGTCTGAAAATTTATGTTTTTGTTTGTAAATTGTTTTTAAACATTAATTACCACTATGTATAACGCTAAAATATCGTTTTTTAACCTGAAAATACATTCACGGTAGTAAAAGTTCATGAAAATATGGAAATATTTAGAGTATTTTTAAGCAAAATTTATCCCTCCATTTTTAATTTTCCCCCAAGAATTAACACGAAGGCCCCCGAAGTTTCACCCCCATTTTTCGGAGGGCTGTGGAGAGGCCAGATGTATTGCGTACAGGCCATGAAGAATGAATAGGTTTTCGGTATGCTGGATACAATGGTTCGGTTATCTAGAGACTAGCACGAATACTTCGTGCGTTTTCAGTTGTTTACGAGGGTTTAAGTCGGCAACACAAAGTCTGTTACAAATGATTACAAAACGACCACACTTGATGAAACCAAGCTTGCTCTGTTTCACCCAAGCTTTCGAATTACTAGTTATAAGATTTGGAAGTAGCTATTCCAGGATTTAGTTTACCATGCTGAGTTTTCGTATCACAGCATTTTGTGCTGCAGTATATTTCAACTGGCGTAACGTTATCTATAGATATAGTCATTTCACGAAACCATGTACGTTTGAAACACCATTTTTGAAGCCAAAATGAAACGTTTTCGTATGTACAGTGTCTAGACCCCTTCCGACAAAAAAACCCCTGAATTTTTCGAATATCGATGTCTCATTGCAAAACGTGCTACCTGAAACCTGATACAGGGGCCGCAAATGGTACCCCTGGGTGTCAAATTTTAATCCGAAATAAGTCATTATTCTGTAGGGTAACGCAGTGACACGTGAACTATGGTCTGTTTGTATGCAAGTCGGACCAAAAGGGTCACTGTCAAGCCATTTGGAGAACTTGCAACCTAAAATTGTTGCAGCTAGGGCCCTTTTATGGTTAAAAATCGACCAATTTAGAACAAGCCTGTCGTAGATGTTTTTACCACAACGGAGACGGCATCTACAGATACCTTTTATGCTCACAAGCCAACCATGAGTGGGGATGTCCGACAAAAAATTTCAGGCAGATCCACAGGCCTTGTAAAAATTGACACCCCGATATGTCTTAGTCGGGTGGGGGCTACACCTGAAGTCGGGGGCGGGCTACACTCCAGGTCGGAGGGGGGCTGCACGTTCCTACAACATACGTTGCGTGAAAGTTTAGCTACTTCTAAAGATTCTAGATATGGTTTAATACGCTGCTGGTTTAAAACAAACACAACTGATCTATGATTGGCATACGGTTAGGTGATGATACCAAGGACAATGCGCGCAATAGGTGTGCGGGAAGGCAGAAGGGTTCTCTAGCTGCCCAGTTAACCGCACGGCCCCATACCATGGTGCAATGATGATAAACTTATATACTAATATGGTTCTTGCGACCTTCGGTTTTCTATTATACATGCGGTCGGGTAGGCTACATTTTCATTAAAAATTTTTAATACATGAGTCGATCCTAGTGGGGCGTTACTATATTTCTATCCGGCCTATTGTAAGACTGTATGCTAAATTTGGCTTTTTAAATTTAATTTTCGGCAGGTCGGGGGGGCTACATTTTGCATACCCCGTTTTTGGCACTTTATGACCTTCGGCCTCATAATCAAGCAACACATGGACAGAGGGTGATATTCTTTTTTTCAATAACACCTGTACTGATTACGATTACCGTTATATAGCATTTTTGGCGCTAGTGCACTTTGACGTTATTTACCAGCATGCAAGCTGCCAGATTTGACCTTGGTGGGGGGACTACATGCCATAAAAAATTTTCGGAAGCTTGCCATTCAGCTTCAGTCTCGATGCTTACTCCCAAGTTTTTCCGGAAAAATTAGCAAATACCAAAGGATCACAGTGAAATGAAAAACATACAAATGTATCACGTGCTGGCGATACGGTGAACGTTTATATTGGGACATATGTTTTTGGCTTCATTTGGCCAATCCGAGTTGAGGGCCTCTGGCTCCTGCTATGTTAGGGGTACAGAGGTTCACCATACCTCATTATGACCGTCGGACATACTATTACTACATCTCACAGCCACAATAAATTTCCTTATGTAGGTTGCCCAGAGGTTTGATAGTTGGTACAGTTGTAGCATCACATCACTGGACGCAATGAGACATACACTTTAGCACAATATTTTTAATATCAAGGGCTTTCGATTTTGTTTTAAAGTAAAAACACAGTAGATAACACTCACGGCGCACTAGTGGGTATACCCAACTTCTAGATTGTTTTAGAGTGTTTACTCGTCGTTTCACCCACAAGAGCTATTATCAGAGGTTTGTGGTTTCTGCCCGATAAACCATAACTTCACAAGGTAGCGAGAAATTATGGGTCCAAAGGTATATGACAACAATCAATCGTCTGACATTGCCCAAAAAGCAAGATGAGCCGTATAACTAAAGATACCACGACCAGATTTTGAAGTGGACATGGTTTTTGAAGGTGCTACTCGGAGAAATAGTGAAAATTCTTTTGCCTGTCGCTGTAATTCATAACCTATTTCGGATGGATGAATTTCTTTAAACCTTTTGTTCGATAGCAAAAACGGTGGCCATATTTACTTTGCTTAAACCGAACAGCTTCGACAGCAAAGTCAGAGCCAAAATGGCAAAAACAGATTTTTAAGGGTTTTTGCCAAATCTGATTCGGGTACGAGTGATTTGTAGCACATATCTCGTAAAAAGACTTCAGATCGAAAAACTGAATCAGCCCATCTACAACTTTACTGACCATGACGTTTTGTGGTACCACTCACTGGCCGCTGTTAGCCCGAATATGGTTCGTCGTCCCTTTGCCAGAAATAGCGATTTTTCAAATTTCAGCATGTTATGGCGTGTTTTTACTTTACATTGAATGTCTACTGGATTATCAGGCACGCTGCATACGATAGATTTGCTATCTAGACTCCAGGTTGATTATATTATATTTTTTCTTGGGCTTTCCAGGGTTTTGCGGTCGACCTATTTCCAAAATATAGTACGGCTATATTTATTTGGTTATGTATTGGGTGTAGGCCATCAAGAAATACAAAAGTTTTATGATGGCTGAATACAATAGTTTGCTAGAATCCAACGTGCATATTTCATGCTTTTCAATTATTACTGCAAGATCAATGAACCCGATTTTCAGAATACGGCGTGTCTTCAATTGTTTGGCTACATATTATGTACAGGGCATCAATAATAGCCTATATAGGTTGTTCGGTAAGTTGAGTACGATGGTTTGGTTATCTAGAGTCCAGCGTATCTCACAACTTTTCAGATGTTTTCTATGTGTTTAGTTTCATTGAGCCCAACTGCCAATGGAATATAGTCTGCCTTCAGTATTTTGGTTAAGTATTGAGTACTGGGCATCAATAATGTTTTATGTAGAGGCTTCTCGATACGCTACGGTGCTTTGCAGATCTAGAGACCAGCACGAATACTTCGCGCGTTTTTAGTTGTTGTTGTTGGTCCACAAGCCTTTAGGGTTTTAATGGGTTCAGAAGTTTCAGTGTAGTATATACATAAACACAAAGCCTGTTACAAGTCATTACACAAAATGTTCCCTTGATGAAACAACGCTGTCGTCGTTTCACCCTCGCTTGCGAGATACATGATGACTTATTTATTATAGGAGAAATTTAGTTAACACAGAAATAAACCAGAAACCACTAGCGGATCCACTGGGATGCCCACCACCACCCCTTCACATAAGTCGGCCATCAAATATTTGTAAACAATACAAAATATATACAGTGTAACAAAAATTTGTTGATCAAGGATGGGTTGAGGTCTATAGGTGTTAAAAGACCCCCTGCTTTGGGAGATAGATGGTCTCGTAGGGGAGGGGTTGCCAACTAGCTATTAATTTTCCTTTTTCCTTCTTTTTTACTAATCGTACCTCAATTATGGCCAAAATTTTGCGTGTGCGCGGACGGCCGGCTGAGGGGGTGCGAAGTCTTCAAGGGGTAATGAGCCCTACCGTCATAAAATCCTGCATCCGCCAGTGGCTAAAACCTGACAATTATTTGTATATATGCAGATTTTACAGTACCACTTTCCAAAATATGTATTTTCCTTATATCCTCAAAACATTTACAAGATTTTTTCCAAAATTAATCAGACATTGACTATATCATTGAGTTTCGGATGTTACAATTTCATCCTAGAATGTGCAATTTCCTGGGGTCCAAATTGCATATCGTGAAAAATGCAAAAGCATGGTATAATGTAGGTTTATGCTGTCGCTGATATTTTTGTCAAAGGGCATGAACCGAGGGGTCCCTAGTTCGAAACACGGAAAGGACGGATTTTACCAGGGGCCATGAAATAGAGGCACCTCGCGCTTCAACCGGCGACTTTGAAATTCGAAAATTTTACCACATACGTATTTTAACAAAAAACGCTAAAATAGTTAATAAATAGCCAGAAAAGTGGCCAAAATTTTTTCTATTGAAGTCAAAAGCAGCTAATAAGCTTTAGAATATGCAGTAGGAAGACGTTATTACCGTTCTTGGATCGCCAAGACCACGTCCGCCTGTGCATTCCAGTTTGTTGCAATACTGGTTAGCGTTAACGAGAACGACCGTTCGACCCGGAATCCGCTTAACATTATGAAGGGTTGCAGTTTTCACAGCAATATCTAACGCCCTTTTATAGCGTCTCAGCAGGTAATCGTCGTATTTCACGCTGAAAACAATGACAACGACTGCATTAGTACTGGCAAGATTGTATAAGATAACATATTAAACTTCCAAGTGGACGAGAGTGGCTGTACATTTGCCATAGCTTCAGCCGGCTTCCCAACCAGATTTAGTAATCCCACCTATCCACTCTCACAAAAATAAAGGATCAATGCCGTGTTTTTAATCTCCCCATGCAGTTAATGCCAAAAACGCCCGTGATATCAACACGAGATAACATTAGCGTGCCAGGAAATGTCATACTTTTTCCGGAAGCAATCTAAGTGATAACTAGTGATAGGCAGACAGGGATATGGTCTACCATATCCGGCTAAAATAGTGGTATATATATCGAATAATCAGGATGTGCGAATATCGGGATATGGACAATCATACCCTAAAATTTCAAATTTTTAATTATTTGAACGGCACGACAACGTTACGCGGCATGGCGTACTGCACAACTTCACCCGGAGCGCTAGATCCTATCATTCTTTATATAGTCATGCTCGTGTCAACTACGTGGGCAGTGTGAATCTGAAAGAAAATATTAATAAGCCAAACAGTAAGACCCTTTATTTAAACGGTACGGCAACGTTGTACGGCATGGTGTACTGCACAACTTCACCAGGAGTGCTAGATCCTATCACCCTTTAAACAGTCATGTTCGTGTCAACTACGTAGGCGGGTCACCGCAGCTAGTATTATTTTGAAAATTATTTTTCGTTCAGTGTTATCTAGTTCTTGATCACACGCCGTAACCTTTCCCGCCGAAACTTTGAATACCCCTGCAAATGGTTACGGCGCAATAGTTAACCTACAAACCGATTTTCGACCGTCTAGAGTTATCGGACCCGTATTCGAAATTCACTGGATGTCAAAGATTCTTCCGCCGATTAGTCACCCTGTGCTGCACTAGCAAATTAATCACAACTGGAGCAGGTAGCGTAACGGATCCAAAGTTGATCAATATGCCAATGCCAAACTGATAAAGGCGGAATAACCCTGACGTTGACACTTCTGAACACTTTTGACCACTCCTGAACCAGATGGGCAAAATAAGAGAATGGTCCCACCATCTTTTCACGTATAATCAGATAGTCTCTGGACCCCCAATCATTTCTCACCCCAAAAAAATTTTTCAGCAGGGTCACCCCTTTTCTGGGATAGCGTCGTGATAATTGAGCGGAGCTCGGCGAAGCCGAGCGAAGCGTATTTATTTTCAGTCTGGGAGTAAAAAGGACGATGTCCGTTCGTTCGTTCGTTCGGTCCGACGGATCTCAAAAACCACTGAACCGATTTTAAAAAAACTTTTTTTTGTTTGAAAGCCTATCGTGTCAGAGTGTGCACCTGATATTTGGGATTAAAAATTTTTGAGTGGTTAATTAGTAATTAGCTAATTAGTTAATCTTATGTAGCTAAAATTGTGAATTTTGCAATATTCGTGTTATTTATTGAAATAGAATCGTTTCGATCAAACCATTATCGGGTTTTGGGTCGAAGAATTTAAATATTTTTACCAATGATAAAGCCCTATGCAATGTAGTTATTTGAAGAACATAAAATTGAGTACAATCGTAATGCCACAGGCCAAGCTCCGCTCACAAATGTATTTCCACTACCGACTAGTTAATACTTATACAGGCCATGCGAAACTAAGATGACCCTTGTGATTTTCGCGTATATTGCATTGTTGTTACTTGTCGGTTGGGTTTGATGAGGTACCTCGTAGTACCTTACCGACCCCGACTAACAGTTTATGTATATATTACGTATATATCATGATTATGTGTTGACTGTCGAATCATATCTAAGATGATCCTTGTCATTTCCGCGTATATTGCATTGTTGTTACCTATCGGTTGGGTTTGGTGAGGTACCTTGTAGTACTTTATCGACCCCGACCCACCGTTTATGTATATATTGCGTATTTATCATGATTATGTTGACTGTCGAATCGTACTATTGATACCGTTTTGTACTGTACCATTGATGTTGTTTTGTGTGTTCACATAATATAGGTGGCCGGGTTTGTTGAGGTACTTTAGAGTACTTTACCATCCCTAACCCCCGAAGTGCCTTTGGAGTCATGTGATTCCCGATAAACTGTTAGTCGGGGTCGGTAAGGTACTACGAGGTACCTCATCAAACCCAACCGACAAGTAACAACAATGCAATATACGCGAAAATCACAAGGGTCATCTTAGTTTCGCATGGCCTGTATAAGTATTAACTAGTCGGTAGTGGAAATACATTTGTGAGCGGAGCTTGGCCTGTGGTATTACGCATGTACTCAATTTTATGTTCTTGTAACTACATTGCAAAGGGCATATGGCTTTATCATTGGTAAAAATATTATATTTAAATTCTTCGACCCAAAAACCATATAATGCTTTGATCGAAACGATTCTATTTCAACAAATAACACAAATATTGCAAAATTCACAATTTTAGCTACATAAAATTAACTAATTAGCTAATTAACCACTCAAAATTTTTTAATCCCAAATATCAGGTGCCCACTCTGACATGATAGGCTTTCAAACAAAAAAAGTTTTTTAAAATCGGTTCAGTGGTTCTTGAGATCCGTCGGACCGAACGAACGAACGGACGGACATCGACCTTTTTACTCCAGACAGAAAATAAAAACGCTTCGCTCGGCTTCGTTTCGCTCTACTCAATAATTATCAATGGACTATCAACAAATAATACAATATAGCATAAATAGTATACGGTAACAAAGGGTACGTTAAGGTTGATACAGTTATGGCAACGAGACGGTATACTGCAATAAGGGTACGCAATAACACTCAGCGCATGCCGTTTTGGTGTATTTTAACGTTATTTCCGCATTTCCCATTTGGAAATTTCACTGGACCTGTGTTGTCTTCATCGTCCCCAACCATCATCAGTAACACTTCTATAACGCTGTTTCGATACTTAGTGGACATTAGTTATTGATCCTCGCATTCAAGCTCTTAGATTGGATTGGTGGCGATGTATATGAATGTTCTATCCAGAAATTTTATGTCCAAATTTGTCTAAGCTTGTAGACGTACTGATTGATTTGCTGTTGTTGTAGTTCAAGCGTCGTACATGAACTAGGACGAAAAGCTTAAGACCGCGCGCTGCGAAACGGCGGCCCTTTATACAAATTTCCACAAAAAACTATGCCGCGAAAATGTGTATAATTATATTTGGTCTAGCGCCTGGACTTTCTGGTTTGTCCACAGTGGGTGGCCCCGCTTTCAGAATCCCCATTTTCGCACTCCTACTCCGCTGAAAACTTATGCTCAACTAAATCCTTCAGTTATAAATGTCATTAAGAACATGTTTTCTGTATATAAAGAAACATTTTTAAATATTAAATATTAATACATATTTTATTTATACTTACTTATTTTACTATTTCTAATGCTAAAACGCTATTTTATAGTCTGAAAAACTTGTACCACATTAAAAATACAGAAATTTATACCCATTTTTAAATTTCCCTCGAGAATGAACACTAAAGGGCTCATCAAATTTTCAATCCCTACAATTCGAAATCCTGTAGACATGCCGAAGTTTTTGAAAAAAATGTTATTAAAAATTTATATTTCCCACTAAAACACATGCTATTAGCACTAACCAAACATGCGTGTAAAATTAATAAGCATCGAATTTTGTTCAAGACCTACTCGACCGTTTAAGCACACTTAAATTTGTTCAAGCAGTGTTCGAAGTTTATTTGCGAAGTTATTGAGGCTACTGTTTGCGTATAGGCTGCTTTGTTGTTTGACGTTCGTCCATTCACAAATAAACAGTTGTTTATGGGGCGCAGGGTAATGAATTTTATGTTAAAACATTTATTTCGCTCACCTGCTAAGTTTCTCTTTTTTCTTCTTCAACAAGGCAATCATACGCTTTTTCACATTAGCTGCACCTTTTCTACCTTTGCCAACTGCAATCTTCGATTGTTTTTCATTTTTCTTTTTTTCTAAAAGTGCAATACGATTAGGAAATGATGAATTTCAAATGCATATTCGAGAGGCTTAACAGTATTTATTTTTGTTTATCAAATGTAACCGACTTTACCCTTAACACAACTAACTGCTTCAACAGGACACACAAGCGCTGTGAAACAAATATTTCATAGCAACCCTGTTTTCACGTACTGAAAAGAATGCTGGCAGGCATCAAGATCATAAAAAAGTTCTAATAATGAATAACCAACGTTTTACAGTGCCGCAAAAATAACGATATAATTAAGTTGCCGAATAAATAAAATAACATTTGTTGGACATTTCGCAGCATTTTTATTTTACTGAACTGTGTTACAGAATCAATGCAAAAGTGCGGCGACAGGTGAGCTGAGCAAATACAACAACCACATATATTTGATATTTAACAAAACCAGAGATTTGACCACATTTGATGAAGCGCGGGTGACGAATCGAAGCTACTATCGCTAGGTTTTGCTCAGATGCTATTTCGAGATAGAAACTTGAGTGTCCTGAGCCTCCTCTAAAGTTCAAACATAATAATACAATAATACGCCATCAAAACATGAACAGCAACGCTACGACCGTTTTCGATGCACACCAAAACCACACAATCCTTCATTTAGTTCTCAGGTGACTAAAATCACCGTAACTTTGGACGGTTGATATAGTTTACAACTTTATCCCCGTTGTAAGCCCCCAAGCACGTACGGTAGTAGATACGCACGACCCAAGTAGAATAATAACTGCATTCCTGGTATTCAGCAAACCCGAACACTTATAGTAGACTCATTGTGACGCTTTATGACAAACTGGCAATAAGTACCAAATTTTACAACATTTTTGCTCATATCTTGCATATTAAGCCAGTGCGGCTTCCAAAATGGGTAACGGTGCACTCAATGAAAGTTCAAAACAGCGAAAAAATGTGTTTAACGTTTAACCCCATACACCCGTCAAACATTTTAGGCAATTAACTTAATCAAATTTTTGAACATTTCGCTTTTTTTAAGTATTTCTATCTTTTGATTCGTTATCTCAGATAGCTTTATAGAGCAAAATATGTCTGATGTCAGTGGCCAGTGTTTATTTTTTAGCCAATTCTTTAGCCATGGCTAAAAAAATCTGTATATTGGCTAAAAATATTTAGACCCTTTAGCCAAATTGGCTAAATTTTTTTGCGCTACGAGTCGCCTATTCATCAAAACTTAAAAACATTGACAAGCAAAGTTATTAACATCCACCAACTACTTTTCAAAATTTCCATGATGCAAATAAAACATGAAATAAATTATATCACTCGTATGCTAACGTAATACTAAGTATACTGAGTCGCTGTTTAATGCAGTAATTTCCAATGTAGCCAAGAACCGTGTGCGTGTAAACATTCTTTCCGAAGTTCAGCTATGCGTTACACAAGCAAACAAAAAATATTTTTCCTGTCTGTCTCCCAGGAAACTCCGTTTGCTACACTAACTTCGTTTCAGCTAAGGTCGCTGCGCTGTGATGAGCGTTAATCAGTCGGCACGACGTTGCATTTAGGGGACAAATTAATACAAAGGTGCAAAGCAATAAGACCTGCAACTCTCGGTGAGCGATTTGTATTTATCAATCCAGTCCCTCTGAGAAATCTATTCAATAGAACCTATCTGAGAGACGAGAGACTCCCTGTGGCGGAAAAATCATAATTTTTGGAAGAAGCCGTGGTCATACTGTCCGCGTGGTACTAATGGGCACTAAAGTTAGAACATTTCATATGTAACAAAAACCGCGTGTAAACATTTTTCAAGGTTGCGTTATGCTTTATACAAGCAAAAAATAATTTTCCTATCCGTCTCCTAGAACACTCCGCCAGCTACGCTCGCTCCGCTCCAACTAAAATTACTGTCGAAAGATTCGATCACTCAGCGCGACATTTATTTTAGGCGATGAATTGAAACAGGGTTGTCGAAGAAAAGTGCTTTTACACTAATGATGAAATACCGAGGTAATGCGTTATGGCATTGGTTTTGCTTTGAAAAATGCATTTATTAGCTTAGTGGACAGGAGACATGCCGTTAGTCGTTGTGTGAGAAAATGCTCTATTGTTTTCAATTTATTCGATGTTCTGTGGTGTGTTGGGATTGATGTACTCTAGTGAACAAGAAAATTGCGCTGGAAAAATGCGCTTTTGAGCACGAAATAATTTTGCATTCAAGACATAAAATTTTTTGAAGGTAGTAGATAGATTACCTCGGATCATGTTCCCGAGCTATAACTTTATCACTAAACCAGTAATTGATGTGTATGGTAATGTTAACTGGAAACTATAACAGATAATATAGCAGGAGTCGAGTACTTGAATGATATTTCCCTTTCTTAAAACCTGCATAATATGTCTGACTAGCACAACCCTTTGCAGTCAAACAAACTGTAATCTAATGTCGTTACTTCATGGAAAAATATGTCGTCTTACGGCAATTAAAAAACGTAAAGGCTTACACACTTACGGGAATATATAATTTCTAATTTGCATGATCGAAATTAATGCAGACTCAAAACAGAGAGCGTAATCCTATTTTTATTTATTTTTGCGCTGCTATTTAAGAGAAGTGTCTTTTTCACGAACCATAACAACCAAAAATAAGTTCAAGTCTTAACGAATTTTAGTAATCACGTGGTTTTTTAAAAATATTCTTGAGACAAAAGAGATAAAACACTCGAAATCCTGAAAAATGATATCTCAGATATGAACACAAGTTTTTATGCTACTCAACAAAAGTTTCTGAATACATTTTAAACGGCTAATTTATATTATGAAATACTTCCTCAGAATAATATCGTGCATAAAGTCAACACCCCTCCGTTAATAATGTTATATTTTATGAGACATTACGTAAGTGTACTGGAATGTCATCCGTTTTACCACGTTACGTAAGTTTGCTGGAATGTCTTCCGTTTTACCACGTAGAATGAACATGGTCTATTCAATGAAAATAAATCTGAATATTCACGTCTACACTACCACTTCCGCAGCAAATGCCGCCTGTCTACAAAAAAACAAAAATGTAATATTCCGAGAGTAGTGCACATGCATTTCACCGACTGAGGCAATTCGTATGTAAATATGTACATCTCAAGCGCACGACTCCAGTTATACCATCTATTTCAGTTTACTATAAACATTACCAACACACATTAGTTACTGGTGTTGCGAGATAGTGAGAGGCAGGAGAACATGATCAGTGGTAATCTATCCAGTAGTTTCAAACATTTTTCTATCTTTTTCGAGCTCAAAAGCGCATTTTGCGCACCAAAATTAATTTAGGCTGTTCAAACAGGAGCTGAGAGTGAAATTTGGCCACTTCAGGAGTAAATTAGGGTATTTTACGGCACAGTAAGAGCTAAAATCATAATTAGGATGCCCAAAAAAACTTGACCTTCCCCGAGCAAGTATTTGTCACCGACACACAAATTGTTCACCAAATTAATTTAGGAGCTTGATATAATGACATAAGATCAAAACTTGGGCTTCTGGGACGCCATTAGATGCATAAATGAGTTTTTACTAGGGTTGGGCCGGTAAGAAAATTTTGTCGGTAACCGGTACCGGTTATCCGGTATCCATTTCTCCGGCCGGTACCGGACATCCGGCCGGATATTTTATTTTTACTTAAATTATTCCCAAAATATTTAGATTTTTAAGCTCTCCAGCATTATCTTTCACATAGCTACTAAAGTTAAATTAAAATAATTTTAAAGTACTGAATGGCGTCGGCAATATCAGCAATTTGGAAATATTTCATGGTAGCCGATAAGAAAGACAATATGGCTAAGTGCGACAAATGTGACAAGCTTATATCGCGAAAAGGAGTAAAGCCTTCACAATTCGGAACCACAGGACTAAAAAACCATCTCAAGCAGCAGTCAGATCTGTATGCTGAGCTTATTAGCGAGCAAAATATACAAATTAAGCACAAGGAGGAAGCGGAGAAGTTGCAAAAGAGAGCATCGTCGAAGTCTCTACAACCCAAGCCGGAAACACATTGAAACATGTACTCGTAAGGTCGCTGCATCAAGAGGCAAAGTTCAGCCATTGAACATTTTGCCATTCAACAAATCGTACACCACATGTGCATAAGCGATAAATTCAACGATCGTTCTAGCTAGCCGACAAACCAAAACTAACCGCTTAATATATAGACGTCAAATCGTCTGTATGCTTTCTTCTATTCGTTTACTAAGAATTTTTTGTCCGCACCAAAAGCGTTAATCTGAAAATCTTCAGAATGCTTTTAAAATGGATATCCGGGTGGATAATTTCTTTACCGGCCGGTCGCTGGATAGTCAAAATATGCGGCCGGTCACCGGTCACCGTACCGGATATCCGGCCCATCCCCAGTTTTTACCCTTCAAAATGCTTCTCCTTCTGCGAAGTTTTAAACTAGACACATGAATTTAGGCAAAAAATATTGAGCAAGCAATGCTCTTTAACTTAATGCTTCGATTTTTTGAATTTGGACCTCAAAATCGAGTTATGGCCTCAAAACGGGGCAAAAATCTGATTTTTGGGCCAAAAAACTCCGGGTGAGCATCTGTTATAGCGGTACTACTGCACCTATTTTATAGAGCCACCAAACCAGGTTAAAATAATGGCCCGAGTACGTACAAATGAAATGCCGAAGACATTTTTTGGTATCTCACCGCCTCATCAAGTTATGCCTCAAAATGTAAAAAAATTGCTAACAAAATCCAAATCAATACCCCTCTATACGTTGTACATCATGTGTGAACCATACAGATTTTTGGTCCAATTTTGTGGCAGCACTAGAGAACTAACCACTTGGCCCAAACCGCCACGTTTTTGAAATCTGCGGAGTGAAAAGATCTAACTAATAGGCATGGTGGCAGCCCAGTGCCCATCATACAGTTCTCAAGGAAGTCAAAAAACCAAAATCTTGAAATGGTGTGCACTCCTTCACCTGCATAGAAAAAACGCCGGAAATCACCTGCATATAGAAAAAATAAACACGTCCGAAACGAGCGACCCAAAAACCTATAGAAATAAAAAAACACCGGAAACGTGTTACTAAACCGCTAGGCACGACTGGATAAACTTGCCTTAATTTGTTGAAGAACAGCACTGTAAATATTATGGTTTCTTTTAGTTTCACTCACAAATCCCTTGAAAGGAGTTTGTGGTTTTTCTCCGAAAAATCAAGATAATTATTGCTCGTAACTAGGCTATATGTAGGCTCTCTTCTCTGTCAGTGTTTATCGAACACTACCCAGGCTGCACAACAACATACGGATATAAATGCTAGGTTGTACAAGTGCTGGTGATTGTGAGCCCTATCAACTCGGTGGCCCAGTTTATTAGTCACTGGTGCTAGCGCAAACAATACACTATATCTCGCAAGCGAGGGTGAAACGGAGCACGCATGGTTATATTTTTAAGTTATCATTTTGTTTACTCACCTGTAACACCTAAAACGTCTTGAACCTTGAAACCATTGAAAATCCTAAAATGTCGTCGACCCTAAACCCATCGAACACAACTGGCAACGCATCAAGTATTTGTGCTGGTCTCTAGATAAACCAAACAGTCATGTTCAGCCTATAGGAAAACCTATATAGACAATTCTTGATTACCTGCACGCAATACGTCACCAAGCAACAGAAGATAATTAGACTCAATTTTGGAAACCGGGTTCATTGAACATAAACCCATCCTTAAAAACCCCCATGAAAAGGCTTGAAATATGCACGCTGGAACCACGATAACGAAGTCATTGAAATCAGAAGTCAGACATACCTATATATAGACCACTCTTTATGACCTGCTTGCAATACATAATCGCAATAACACGACGAATTCTGAAAAATTGCTATTTTTGGGAAAGGGTCGGCGAAGCATTTTCGGGCACACAACGGCCCATGGGGTGGTCCCACAAAAAAGTCGTAATCAGGAAAGTTTTAGATGAAGATGAGCTGATTCTGCATGGTAGTATTCATTTTTCGATGCGAAGCCTGTTTAGCGAGACTAATGAGGTAAACTGGCGTCTGTAGGGCCAGATCTGGCAAAGGACAGTTTAAAAATCTGTTTTTTTTATTTTTAATTCGAAAGGTGGGATTTGAGCTGTTCGCATTCAACTAAAAGGAACATAGTCGTTGAACAATTTGTCGAAATCCGTTCATCCGAAAAAGAGTTATGAATGACGACAGATAAAAGAACGAAATTTTCTCGATTTTCCCCCTACCGCCCTCGCCCTCATTAGAAACTCTGCTAGCTCCGTTTGAACTATTATGGAGCCTCATCGGAACCCTACCGGAAACCCAACAAGTTTAGCTCGACGTTAATCGACTCTGCCCGAAACCAACAATAATTTTAACCTTAAACTACCCAGCCCGACCCGGTCTATAATGTCAACAAATGACAAATAAAAAAAATTTAAACGTTTTAATATGGCTGGAAATGATAACATTATAAGTAATCCACAAGTTACCAAAAGTTTTTGTGCCAACACGTAAAAGTGGGATTCGTGTTTGTATCAGTGGCGTACCAAAGCAGTAGTTGCCTTATTAAATTGAGAAACTACCGTGAATAATATTGCGGCACTGTGTGGTTTCGAATGCCCATTGCCGAGCAAACTAGGTAGAGCAGTGACAATCATTTTATACATGTACCTATACGCCGGAAGTGCGGCACATATGCAAAATGAAATATAAATTAAGTGGATATACCCACTTTGATTTCAAATAGATTACTTAATAAACCGAGCAGGAAACCTACATTACCAAAACTAATGCATGCATAAAGAATTGCGCCGTATGGTACTTGTTACAAATGATTGTCTCGCTTTGACCAGCGATGCCTGAGCAAGAGGCTAGCTCCAAATTGCACAAGAATTAAGACTGATAATAAAATTCAATTATAGAACGACTTGCGTTAGCACGATTCATGAGCGGGAGCAGCCATTTTTAGCGAGCTCTATAATTGGCAACTTGATGCACGTCTCAAGCTTGCAACAACTGTACAACATACCGAAAGATTCTTTGTATTCTTTCTCGAGTTGATCCAACACTGAATAGGCAGAAAAAAATCGAAACGGAAATTGACGACTGTTGATAACAGCTTTCTACAAATAGACACAAAAAAATTGAAGAATTTTTGAAAACTAATTGCCCTCTACGGGACCCAAAACCACATGTCTACTATACTCATTGAAGCTCAGCCCATCATAACATAAATAATTAACAGCTGACAGAGCATAGTTCGTATTTTAATCAAAATAAATGTACGCTACATAGCCGATTAATTGCTCTACAAAATGACACCGATAACACACACTTAGCTCGATCGGTTGCGGAGATAGCGTCTACATGTAGAGGTCCCAATCAAAAACCATTTTGACCCAACACTGTAGTGTAAACAAGCACATCATTTGCTGCTACATTGAGGATGAATATGCTCCACGGAATGTGCCTATTTCGTTTATATAGCTAAAGTGGTTGTGGATATATAAAAAGGTTTCGCTAATTTCGGGTTTCAGGGGTCAATTTAAAACCCCTTTTAACCCAAATCATGCGTTCTAAAAGAGCCTTGGTAGTAAGGGTTTATATACACTAGGGAATTACTGGAATTCCGGTTCCGTTTCCTGCGAAAATCGTGTTTCGGTTGCGGGTCTGGCAAAGGGCAAAACCATACCAGAACAGGAATTCCGGTTTAAAATTCTTGTATGAAATTTTTTGCTTCAAATAGGCCCATATATACAATGACCAAGTTCCAATACAACCAAGAAAAAAAGAAAAGATTAATTCACCAATTTGCCATGTGAAACATAAGTAGGGCGCATAATTTCAGTAGGAATTTTTCATCTTAACCTGCAGGAGTTTGTTAACAAAACAAAGCCAGGTCCATGATTGTAGCAGTCATTTTACACATTCAGAAGTCTGCGGGGTATGTTCGAATTAGACCGTTCCAAATCGATAACAGAGCATGGATTACGTATAAGTGCTTAGCGTAAGCTTGACTAACATAAATTGCGTAATGTATAAATCAGTATACATTGAAGTAACGTTATCTGTAACGCAGCTAGAAACTGCATTCTTGGCAGTGAACTGTATTTATTGAAACTATGCGAGCAGTATCACAGTTTGTCTCATTTATGAAAGTTATGATTATGATCTAACTGACGAGTACTGTTGGCCCAACACTAGCCTAAACAGTGTCTATGACCACTGATCAAAAACCTACCTTCTATTATTTTCTCTTAGAACCATATCAACCAATAATTTCAAGTTTATTACAGAATAACATGTAACAAACTAATATGTAGTAAAGGGAACGACTGGAGACAGGCCGAAAATGTT
Organism: Trileptium ribeirensis; assembly: GCA_030248225.1. Taxonomy (NCBI): domain Eukaryota; kingdom Metazoa; phylum Nematoda; class Enoplea; order Enoplida; family Thoracostomopsidae; genus Trileptium; species Trileptium ribeirensis. The sequence continues at coordinate 37,554 of JASANE010013647.1, read as the reverse complement.
TATTCTACGCTCCAGACGTTGTAAGCACATTGAATTTGACGCAGTATACGCAAGGGAGTATAGTGGAAGACATTTTTTCTCTGTGTCCAAAAACCGACATATTGATCGATAAATAAACATTATTAGGTTCCTCAGCATCTTTAAGGTTACAGATAGGCAATAATGCCATCGCAATACATTAAGTTTAACTTAAAAGTTATTTTTAATACATTTCAAATCCACTATACCTTCATTTCTTACTTCATCTGTTTTACTATATATAAGTTTCGAAGACCCGGTTCCGGTAAATTTCGGTTCCGGTTATTCACTGATATACAGATATTACAGAACATTGTCCCTGAGTTCCGCTGTAACGGGAAGGGGTAGGCTGACCCTTCATGTATCTCCGCTGACCCCTACTGGCCCACCCGACCACCCCCCCCAAAGTTTGACCTTTTAAATTCTCGATTTTGACCCCAAGAAATTTTTATATTTATATTATTTCAAGTAAGGTGCAATTTCAGTTAATTCTGGTATATATTTTTGTCCATCTCAGATGTAGAACGCATTAATACTGACGAAAAATGTACATAAAACGACACATATATATGTTAATTTATACATACATAATATGCATATATAATGCATTAAGTTAATATATATGTATATAATATTTAAAACATTTGCCACAACTTATTGACCTCCTCCACCCCTCCAAACTAGGGGTCAGACTATTCTCAGAGGCCCGGCGTAATCCTGGTACAAAATGAGCCTAATTTGACTCAGGTATATTTGTGTCACTTTTCGAGATACAATTGTTAACGTTTTACTGGGCTCCTGTTCGACATGAACAGAGCGATTTCGGCCCGTTTCTTCGGGAGGAAATGATGGAATTAAAGGGCACAAACTAAGAGTTAAAACAGATTAAATGTCACGAGAGTCTTTTCAGCCGCAGTTGAATTAAAGCAGTCACCTCAAATAACGAGGAGACACCGTCGAAATTTACCACAATAAGTTTGTTCGCTTGCTCGCTTCACTCACTACACTCAGAATTCAAAAATGGTTTTAAACGAAGGAACCTGCGTAGAGATGCCAGGAATTAGTACATTACGATCTTTACAACATAAAACGACTCTCCCTTTCGAGCAAGCGAAATGCACTACATGATGTGTCAAGGCGCGAGAGAACAGTCGTCATTCTTAGTTGATATTACAGTAAACCGAAAAACCATCGCGTAGAATCAGCTGCATTACTTAAATAATAGCTATTCGCTGGCCTGTTCACAGCCCTCCGAGCAGTAGTGGGGGCGCAGAACTTGGGAAAAACACGTTCATTCTCGGAAAAAATTTAAAAGGGAAAGATAAATTTTGCTTAAAAATACTAAATATTTCCAAATTATTCGTGTAGTTTTACGGCACTGCATGTATTTTCAGGCTATAAAACGACGTTTTGACATTATAAATAGTGGCAATTAATGTTTAAAAAGCATTTTGCATACAATAAACCATGAGGGTTTTGGCCGAGTGGTTGGACCGACATGGGGAAACTTTCAGTTTTGTTTGAAGGGAATTGAAAAATGAAAGATGTATTTTTATTAATCATATTTAATTTAACATATTTATTTGCTTAATTTATAAAAAAGTAAATGTTGATATCTTCCATTCACGACAAAGCTTTACGTTGTAACAATAAATCCAAATATTTTGGTTCATGGTATAACTTAGAAGTTTCTTTTCCAAAAAAATCATCTTTTCAATAGTTTGCACGTGTTGAGCACGCTTTTAAATTGAAGTTTCGCTAAATGACAATATATGGTAATTTCTTATTATTTCAATTTATTTATGAATTTAATAGTTTCAACGAATTCCGACTAAAGCAAATCTCAATAAATTGCATTTATTTTTAATCGCATCTAGGCAGCGATATAAAGAGGTCATACGGTCCAAAAAATCATATACGCCAACATGTGTATTAATCGACAAGCTTCCCATAATTAACCAGACTATAAACTAAACCTAGTAGATATGCTAAATTCGCTGCTAAAATATAATAAACAATACTGTTACTTGAAGGTAACATTATTACATTAGCACCAAAATAACTACATCCAAGAATATTTCATATTGAACCACTACCGTATTGCTAAGACGTTGTATGAGCTGGTCGTGGTAATTCTCGTCGATTCCAGCTTTGATCAAATTTCTTAAGTTTCGCAAAAGCGCCATATAGCCAAGCTTTTTGTTGTCTGAAACACACAAAACTATTATTAAGTTAGTTATGCATAAAATTAATCCATTGCTACCGTTACGAAAAAATTTTACTGCATTTTTGTTGCACGATACATGTACAAAAATGCTTCCAGTTAAAATTTGTTTAGCCTCAATATTGTAAAATGGTGTTATAAATAACGACAGTTGTTTGAAACAAGCACAATATTACTAGTTTCGTGCACAAAACAGACTGAAATGTCTTAAACTTAGTCACAGAGGCATTTCAAATTTTGTCGTATGACGTATTTCTTCGGTGGGTGTTAAGGTTTTCTCTCAAAATTCAAACACCGAAATAAAATATTTTTCAAATAAATTAAAAGTGCATGGAATCCAGCTTATATCCATCCTTGGACCTGTTACAATGACCAAGCATAATATTATACCTATACCCCGGACACATAAAATATAAAGTTACCAATCAACTGTTGCCAAACTTCAGCTTTGTTTCCACGAGTTGCAATTTGGGTTTCCCACGTTTCTGGTATTGACAGCTTCATGCGTTTACCGGCACGCGATTCGTCCCAAATTCCGAGAAGGCCCGATTTTCGGAAGCTCACGACATCTTCAGGGTACCTTAAATATATAACGATCTAAGTAATACAAAGAAAAATCTATCGGCGAAAAGGCTATAAAATTTATACATATAGCAATATAAGAAAACACGTAAGCTGCCTGGTAACCAAAATGTGAAAACATCACTGAAACCGGCTGTCGTTGATGAACGGTGTGCATATTTCAATTCACTTCGTAAGAAAAAATTTCGCGTTTTCCCTAAGTGCGTCCGTCTGAAATACAAAGCATCGGTGGCCTAGATTTTATATCCAAAAGTGAACTGTGTTTAAAAAATGTACACACTCTTCTAATGAACGACAGACAAGTCGGTATTGCTTGCCCCCTCAGCAAACTTTTGTTATACACCTAGATCAGTGCCACAGACAATTTTTTGCTTTCACAGAGAAAAAACGACTCCAAATTTGCGTACAAACAGATATGAAAAAGCTTCATTTACATATTATAGGAAAAATTTAACAGTGAACCAAGAAAATTAGAAAATTAATTAAAAAATTTTAGCAGACACGTCACTGCGGAGTTTTTGATAAAGTCGACGGATTTAAGTCTCGATGCATATCAATGTTCCGTGTGGTATTCATCAATTAAGACAAAAGTCCTTAGTCTTTCGCGTTCTCGTATCATCTTAAGTTATCACATGGGGTGATCGTATAAACTTTTGCCAAGCAAAACATAGCTGAGCTTAGCCTGGTCTCACAATGGAGCATAAAATTTTTACCCTACGGCATTCATGCGAGTTCCCCTACTGGTGTCGTTGGAGGGAACCTTGACATGATATAAATTGACGGCACGAACGATAATGTCTGGCTGAACTTCGGCTTAGTACCTAAAATAACACTTTCTAAAGACAAACGTAGGACAAACTTTCTAGACTAGTAAACTAGAACATCAAACTCGTCCGCAGCACACAGCTGTTCTCTAGGCTGAGTGCCACATGATAAAAAAATCAATAAAAACAAAGAATGTGCTAACTAACTTCTTTCCAACGATAGCCATAACAAGCTCCGCTGGTTTGTCGATATGCAGTTGACGAATCAGTTTCTTTAAGTTGATTTTTCCACCGGCATCTACCGACTCAACAATATCTGTCTGGCTGGCAACAGCGGCACCCCTGCCTCTGCCCCTTCCACGACCTCTGCCACGAACAAACTGACCCCCGCCACGTCCCGCTGCGGCGCATTCATCACCTGAATCTCCCTTGAGTAATTTCCGTTTCTTATTAGTTTTCTTGTTTTTGTTATATTTGGCTAAAATAAAAGTACTTTGTCTAGTTTCTAATTGTACAGCTCATGAAGAAAACAATATTGATAAATAATAGGCAATTCTCGCATTATCATTGTCAAGGCCGAATAGCAATGATATATATACCCGTATCGTACAAGTTGGGGATCGATGTAAACTATAGTACACCAGTTGGCTCTGAAGATACGCTTTATTTTTGGTATATCTGATCAGCAGGTTTAGTAAGGTTCCACAAGTAGGAGTAGCACATTAGTTGATTCAAATAGAACATTGCTATTCAGTAAAGTTAACAATGGGAATTGCCATAAATGACAGACTCATTTTTATTTTAAGAAAAATAAAAAAAGAAACAACAAATAAGGCAACGCCAATAGCAGAGTCACTGAATCATGGCGCCATTGCCGGCGTTTCAATTATGCGTTTCTTAGCCTAAACATAGCTTCATATGGGGAATTCAGCAACTTGATTACCAGTAGAAGCAAGAGGAACACAAATAGCTTTCTTAAAAGTCTTTCTCAGCGTTCGACACCTTAAACATGTCAAGCCTAACTGGGAGTGATACCGGCGAACTGTTTAAAAGTCACACCCTCTATCATCTATAACTCTCGCTGTAGCGCGTTTTGCGACTTCAGTTTTATGTTCGCTTTTCCACAAGCATGGATTGAAATTTTTAAATAGAAACGCAGTTGAAAATAAATTACCTTATCAGATCACATAATGTCACACACTGTAGGAGAAATGTATTAATACCAGTTTGCTTACCAAGTGTGAATTCATTGAAGTCAGTAAATTTTTCAACCATTACACGTCGTAGCGCAGTTGGAATCGGAGCTATACGGCCGCTTCTCATAGCTCGGCTACCGGATTCGGTCTGCAACGAAACTAATATCAATATGTTATGAAAAAGCAGAATTATAGCTACAACACTAGTATCCGTTGTGGAAATGAATACGGTTGTTTTACATATCCAAATAATTCCGAGCGTCATTATATTGCATATGTAACAGATCCATACGGATCGTTACGAGGTGGATTAATCTTGACCACTGCCTAATGGCAAACTTTTATCGAATACCCATAATCCTGGCCACACTCTAGTGGCCAACATTTACAATAATCCTGGCCACACTCCAATGGCCAACATTTAGACGAAGACTTAAATAATCTTGTTCATAGTATAATGGCCAATATTTTGGCGAATTCCCTAATAATCCTGGCCTTAGCGTAATGGTCAACATTTTCGAATTTAACTGCGAATGTTCCCCAACGTAGAACACCCCACGGAAATGACCCAACTGGGTACGAAACCCACTGTAGCACCTGAACACGTACATAAATGAGATTAGAATCAATATATAATCTCTGTGCGCAAGCGAATATGTGAGCCGAATTTCCCTGTATATACGTACTGACGGTAAAGCTCTGCTGTCAACATTTTGAAAACTGTATATAGATAGTACAAATCACGAATCGTTACGTCCATTACTCTCGCTACGAACTAAAGATTTTCGCCATAGTTCGGCCCGCACCGCCGACAGTTTTTCGTGATCAAAAGGGATGTCGTTATTAATATTTTACGGATGAAGAAGGATCATCGAAATACGTTACCGTACATATATACGTATATAGTTATGTAATTATTGATTGTAGGGCCATAAAGGCTCGTTGGTATACTTGAATCGCGTATCTATCTATCTATATATAGTACCATCGTTTATCATAACCATGTTGTTATGGCCATAAAGGCACTTGTTATGTAATTGATTCATATTATTATGATCGCATCGTATATATACATATATACCATTGGAATCACCATTGATACTCGGCAATCCGATTCAAATGTACTTATATATGTATAGATCAGAGAATAACCGGAACCGGAAGCAGCAACCGGAACCGTCCATTTAAACCGGATCCGGAACCAGAACCTGGTCTTCGAATTTTATATATAGTAAAACAGATGATGGAAGAAATGAAGGTATATTGGATTTAAAATGCATTAAAAATAACTTTTACATTAAACTTAATGTTTTGCGATGGTATTATTGCCTTTCTGAAACTTTAAAGAGACTGAGGAAGCTAATAATGTTTATTTATCGATCAAATATGTCGATTTTTGGACACCCAGAGCAAAAAAATGCCTTCCACTATACACCATTGCATATATATGCTGCGTCAAATCGAATATGCTTACAAAGCTTGGAGCGTGGAATAGACACTTTCGCTCTGTCTCCAGTCGCCTCCATTTACTACACATAAATTTGTTGCATGTTCTTCTGTAGGAAACTTAAAATTAATGGTTTATATGATTCTAAGAGAAAACAATAGATAGAAGGTAATGTTCTGATCAGTGGTCAGAGACACTGTTTAGGCTAGCGTTGGACAAACAGTGCCCGTCAGTTAGATCATAATGATGATAACTTTCTAATCAGAATGCTATAAATGAGACACACTGTGATGCTGCTCGCACAGTTTCAATAAATACAGTTCATTGCCAAGAAAGCAGTTTCTAGCTGCGTTGCAGATAACGTTAGTTTACTTCAAGTTAAACTGATTTACCAAGTTTACAAGCGCACTGGCGGGTGCCTGACGCAATTTATGTTAGCCAAGCATACCCTAAGTACTTCTGCGTAAGCCATGCTCTGTTCTACAAGCATCGACCTGGCTTTGATTTGTTAACAAACTCCTGAAAGTTATTACGAAAAATTCCTACTGAAATTATGTGCCCTACTTACGTTTCACGCGGCAAATTGCTTAGTTAATCGTTTCTTTTGCTTGTTAGTATTGCAGCTTGATCATTGTATATTATATTACATATGTTTGGATCACAGGATAAAGCAATAAACGTGGAAAATTTCAAACAACCGTTACTCGTTACCGAGTTGGACCGGTTTAATTCAAACGTATCCCACAGACTTCTGGATGTGCAAAATAGCTGCTACAAGCATCGACCTGGCTATGATTTAACAAACTCCTGCAGGTTATTATGAAAAATTCTTGCTCAAATTATGTGCCCTACTTACGTTTTACACAGCAAATTGGTTAGTTAATCTTTTCTTTTGCTTGGTTGTATTGGAGCTTGATCATTGTATAATATATATATCATATGTTTGGATTACAGGATAAAGCAATAAACGTGGAAAATTTCAAACAAAATTTTTAAAACGGAATTCCGGTTCCGGTATGGTTTTTGCCCTTTCACGGAACCGCAACCGGAACACGATTTTCGCCGGAACCGGAATTCCGGTTACTCCCTGGTATAGATGTTATCGTTGTATCATATTCGTACCATATTTTTGTATCACATTTACAATAATCCTGGCCACACTCCAATGGCCAACATTTATAAATTCCCCAATAATCCTGGCCACACTCCAATGGCCAAGTTTTATAAATTCCCCAATAATCCTGGCCACAGTCCAATGGCCAACATTTAGACAAACACTTAAATAATCTTGTCCATAGTATAATGGCCAACATTTTGGCGAATCCCCTAATAATCCTGGCCATAGCGTAATGGTCAACATTTTCGAATTTAATTGCGAATGCTCCCCAACGCAGAACACCTCATGGAAATAACCCAATCGGGTACGAAACCCACTGTAGCACTGGAATACGTAAGTAAATGGGATTAGAATCAATATATAATCTCTGTGCGCAGGTAAAAAAATATAAGTCGAATTCCCCCGTATACACAAACCGACGGTAAAGCTTTGCAGTCCCCTATTTGTGCACCGTATAAATATATATAGTACAAATCATGAATCATTACGTCCATTAACCTCGCTACGAACCAACGATTTTTCGTCATAGTTCGGTCCGCACCGCCGACAGTTTTTCGTGATCAAAAGGGATATCGTTAATAACATTTTAGGGATGAAGAATCCTCGAAATACGTTACCGTATATACGTATATAGCTAGGTAATTATTGATAGTAGAGCCATAAAGGCTCATTGGTATACTTAAATCGTGCATATATATATATATATTTGTCTATATATATATAGTACCATCTTTTGTTATAACCACGTTGTTATGGCCATAAAGGCACATGCTATGTAATTGGTTCATATTATCATGATCGCATCGTGATCGTATGTATATATACCATTGGAATCATTGATACTCGTAAATGTTTTCAGGTATACGTACACCGTTTGGCAATCCGATTCAAATGTACTTATATATATAGATGTTATCGTTGTACCATATTCGTACCATATTTTTGTATTGTAAAGGCATAAAAGCGCCTGTAATTCATTATGATTTCATATTGTTTATGATCGTTCTATATAATACCGTATGTTGTGCTGGTAGAGGCTGTAAAAGCGCCGACATCTTCCAGAATTTTGTACAATTCTTACAGTTATAATGACACGTTCACGTTATACCATTGGTTGTGACCATGCATTCGTTGTATATTAATCATGTTGTTGGCCATAAAAGCGCCACTAATTGTCGTAATTTCATGCCATTTATACCATCATTGTGTACGTTATTGTACTTTGTATTGTATCAGTTTGGATTGGAGGTACCCTTAATAGGGAATAATTCGTCTTGTTTGGCGTGATTTTTAAAGAAAATGTTAGGAATTTTTGCGCTTCTAAAGAAGTGTTTTTGTAGGTTGAAATTGCTAGTATAGTGAGCCGTTGCCATACTCGATTTGCGGAAAATTATGGGACGGTACGATTTCCCCACTGAACCCATCATATGTAGGTAGGACTAACCCTACCCCGCGTGGTAGGACCGCACAGTTCACTCAGATTTTCGCATAGGAAAGATTGGCCGTGACGGATACCCGTCACGACCGTCCTCACGAATGAGGACCACAAAAATATGGCTGTCCGCCCGAGAGCGAACAGCAATTGAGAAAATTTTATGAAAATTATAAGTACAAACCTAAAATATTAAAATTCCCAGTGTGCAATGTTATCATTGTCACTGGATAAGTTCGTAAGATAAGACAAAATTTAAAATGAAAATTTATGAAAATTGGACATCGAAAGTATCGGCTCCGGTCCATTACTCCGGAACCGTTGGGAGTTCGAAGATTTAGTGCTTAACATTTCTGATACTAAATTTTACGGTCTTTCTAATGAGACCGGTGTCGTGGAAATCTGACCAGGATCCCCGAACTTATGAGCAAATAACTATGTACGTAAACCAATAAAATACGATTAATTAAACTAAAAATAAATAAATAAATAAAACTTAAATAAATTAAATTAAACTTAACGAATATTAATCACACAAATATATATGTAGCATCGTTGTAATCCCTAGACCCGAGGCTTTAATTTATGCCCAGATCGGTCCCGCTGTGCCCACTTTTAGATACCCCCATGCGAAGATTTCAGACATAACGCCACGACCGGCGTGTAACCCCTCATTGGATTCCCCTTGTCGAGACTAACCCAAATGTATATGTAACACTCCAGAAAAAGGTGCCCCGAACTCGCGGAAGCCATTTAAAACACCCTACCCCGGGAAAAATTTGGCATGGACCCTCCCCCGAGAGCTCATCCTCCCCCTGCGACCGAATACGGTCTTGTTACATATTATTTTGCTCAGACGGGCTTGCCGAGTCCGACTTCCGTGGCCCTTTGACCATCTCTTAAGGGAAGATGCCCTTTTCTTTACCCCTTGAACTCGCTTCTTTTTGTTTGTTTACATAAGCCGTGTCCTTTCTTTCGAAGCTTCCTCTGAGTATGTAAGTATATATATATATAGGAGCAACGCGTTTCCGTTATTAAATTTATAAGTGCACCAAGTCAACTTTTGGATTAATTTTATATAACAGCGACTATAAGACGTCCACACGTAGCTGTGCTGGTACTTTGTTGCACACTGTTTTAGCTGACACTCTTCTAGAAGTATATTAAGCAAAACTTTAAGTATGTAGCGGATATGCACTGTTAGTAATTTAAAATAAAGTTTCGCGAAAGTTCTTATCAGTAAATAATATTAATATGAATTTAATATAACGTTTGAAATTTATACTATAGTCGTCAGGACGAGCCGAGTAGCGACATTACTGAGCAAAAATGCTTGACCTCAACTAACTTCGTACTTCTGATGTTACCGCCGCCATCAAAGTCTTCAGCCGTTACCTGAATGAGCAAGCTGTGTTTGTAATTTGTGGAGATTGTATATAGTTCAATATTAAGTTTATTTAAAATTTAAATTATTTGTTGCTCCAGGAATCTCTTGTTAGCGTCCGAGACGAGTCTTCTAGAGTTTGTATTAATGTTAGCTTAACATTTGTAGAACCACTGTGTGGTGTGTAAACAGACGCGACCCTGCTAATTATATGAAATCTATGTTGGTAGTTTGATGTGGTAGCTTGTAATATGAGGTTTTAAATTAGTAGATCTACTATTTTATTTATAAGTTTCTAGAATTTATAATCATAAATCACTTTTATTATAGGAAAATTTGGACATAAAATTGGTCCAAATATGATCGGAATTCCCGATGATAAGATTATTTATTTAAAAGATCTAAATTAGGGTCAAATCTCCCCAAAAGTGCTGAATAAGCACTCCAACGGCCTCAAAGATTTAAAAATTCAAAATTCTAGTATAAAAGCAGAGTTGAAATCACTCTGCAGAGTTCAGTCTGTCTTCGGCAGCGCAGAGTTTGGTCGTTCTGCAGACCACTCTGGCGCTTTGTCTTCAATGTTATGTACTTCGTTAGTTTCTCTCGTCTTACCTGGTGGTTTTGGCTTACGAGTTTGCTCCTGCGAATGGACGAATAAGCGATGGACGCCGACCGATAGGAATAAGTGTAAGCATAAGTGTGGAATAATTTAGTTGAGTCTAGTCGGTACTAGGTTAGAGATAGGAGAGTTAGATAGCAGGACTGAACATCGTCTTGATGAGTACTAGTGCAAAGTTTTAGCCTCCCCTGTCCACACTTTTGTTTACATGGTAGCCCAGCCCGTCCTAGCTTGCCCCGCAGACGTGTAGCCATGACTAGCCGTTCACATAAATTAATTAGTTGGCCGAAGTCCGATTGAGCCTCCCTCGGTCGATGAGTTAGGACACAAACAGACGCGACACTCGCGTTGAGATTGATTTTACATGATTCCCTGAGTCGAGTTAGGACTTGAAAAATAGATCTTTGAGCCGACCGAGGTTAAACAAACCAAGTTTCGAATTGAAAATTATCAGTGGAACTACGAATCATCCGCGGTCTCACACTATTTTTACTCAATGTTTATCAAAGATTTTACTCAAGGTTTTGTTCGTTTTGTCGATTTTTTGGACGCAAGTTCGTCCGCTCATTTTGCCACCTGGCTAGTAGGAATTCGAAATATTGTTGGAGTTAAGTTACAACAGAATCGCAGTCAAATTTTATTAGTAGGGCAATAGCGTCCTAGACATCGCCCACAAGCTAAAGGTCGTGTCACCATTAGATAAACCACCTCAATGTCCCGTGAGCTGAATAATTCACTTAGTGTCAAAATTTGACATATCTCGAAAACCACCCCGGGGATATGATTAAAATTTTACCCGGATCTCGAGAAGGATCCGAGCCATTCATTCGATACGTAAAAAGCTCAAATATCGCGTCGGAATAATAAACCCGACGACCCTAATATGAAAATCGAAATATCTTAAGTTTCTCTCCAGGAATTTTGCTAAAACTTTGGCAGTTTCTTCGTAGTAATGTCCACTAACGAATGTGGCTTCAAAAGTTGTCAATTTCGCATCGGAACAACAAACCCGACGACCCTGAAGGGCCTGCCCCCACTGAAAACTTAAAATTAAAATATTTCGAGATTCGCTCCAGGAATTTTGTTGAAACCCTCTGTTTTTTCGTAGGGATGTCCGCTACTGGACACAATTCTAAACCCCAACATTATCAAGTCGGAATCACAAACCCGACGGCCCGATAATAGTCCGCCCCTACCCAAACTTTACACGTCAATAACTTGATATCTATTTCAGGAATTTTGATGATTTTGCTCATATAAGTAGAGGCCCGTTAGGCCTTTCATCTAAGCTATTGAGCCCGACAAAGCAGTGGCCTGTTCAAAAGTTATAGGAAATCCAAACCCGAGCCGTACAACCGTCGCTCAGATTGTAGTTCAAATTTCCCAAATTACACTATTTTTGTAAGTCGGTTTCTGTCTTGCTTAGGATAGCGCAGATGACCGATGAGGCATCATCACACACAGTTTTTGTTTTAGTCAAACTTATAGGTAACTAGAAGCAATTTTAACCCTGCCCCTAGACCCTAAAATTGATAAGAAAATTGTACCATGACAAAGTATAACCACAAAGTTGATTGAAACCTTACGAATTTATATTGATTATTAGCCCTATCGTCAATTGGGGACGTGCCCTAGATCGACCTTTTTCTCACTTTAGTATCATTACGTATCAGTAATGGTGAGCGGCTCGATCTTTGTGGTACACGCTTCAGATTTAGGAACCGAATTAAGATAGCACATTAGCATATGAAATCAATTAATTTGGACAAGTTTGTTGGCCCGTTTGAATTTATAGAAAATGAGAATACTCCATGGTAGCTCAGTACTTTGGTAGTTGCCTACTTATACGCCGCAGCGCATTATCGAATAAATAGTTAATTCTTGACCCGAAATTCTGTCATAGGACGAACCAAACAAAATTGTCGAACCTCATAAGTAAACCATGAACAATTTAGTATGATTCTTCGGTGTGGCCGACACCATTATAACTAGTTGCAATGCGCCTATGAGTTCTTATGTCTGGACCCCGTTGCGGAGCAACCATTTTTATAAAATTACTGTCAAACGTTGAATCATTTTATGATCATGAAAAGATGAAGTTAGTAATGTTGTAGTTCATACTTGTGGACACGAAAAGTCTGTTTTTGGCAGTGATTCCGGCAGCCAATGAACCTCGTTTGAAGGCTAAGTTTTATAGTTTAATATTCTAGAAAATTGGAACCAAAATTTAATCAGTTAGGTCTATGCAACCAATTGGAAAATTTATCTCTTACTTATGGCCACCGCACCATACGTATGAATGTATGCGAGTAGGAAAAAATTTTAGATATCGCACCATTGTTGCACCATAGGAAAATTCATGAGTCGTACCAATGAATGCCTTCTAAACGTACCGTTTTGTCAACACGTACTGTTGCTCGTTTATCATCATACCTTGCCGTATGTTAATCCAATCGCTACAAATGCTTACTTATCATGTACCATAGTCTCGTGATTAGGATGAGGATGTTCAATAACGCCCCTTTTTATCGATAACTAACCGTATCAATTACGGGTACTTGCCTTTGATTTGACTCACTGTTTTCGATGAGCAAGGTAAGCGCAGCTGTCATTAGAAAAGGCTTAGCCGTACACGCCGTGATGTGACACAGCTATGAGAGTTCAGTGAAAAAGGCGATGACTCCGCAACTTACCCGTTTGACGCCCTGCTCATTCTTTTAATAGCGTACCGTATCAGCGACATAGTACAAGTTGTATTCGCCCGTACAATATGTGTCTGTCTATACCCAATTTTGTGACTCACAATAAACGCTCAATTGAAACCCAAGGTGTTCCAGTGTTTTGCTGACCCTCGAAGCGATAGGTATCTAAAACGGGTTTGAAATCCGTCACCCTAGTCGACGACCCACGTTAAGGTTTGACACGCGCATCGAAGAAGCAAACCTTAGCGTGACTCGCCGATTACAAATAAGTTCGTTAGTTACTTACTGTGTATGTACGACTCGTACGACTCAATTAGGAGGTTACAGCCAAAATTTACAACTCACGCTGAGCACCCAGTATAGGAAATTTACACGCACGAATCCGACGTTGAAAGTCTAGGGAATTGTCGGACCCTAGTGGGGGCCACTGGCTAAATTAAGTAAATTAACCGTTCCAGAAAGTGGGAATAAATTTCGATCAAACCTAAATACCCAGAATTTTACACTTCCCGGGTTAAACGTGGATAGGGAATAGCGGTATGGTCTCTTTGGCCTGTGAGCAGGTGACGGAGCCGACCTCCATGGGGACCTCAAAGGTAGTACCTCGTAGACTACGTGCGCAACCCGTCCGGCAGGATAAGAACACATGCTGTGAAGCGCTCCTGCGGCTTGCTAAGCTCCGTAATTTCTTGGGCCTGACTCGAATAAAAGAAAATTTACCCAACAGGTCCGCCCTTGAAGTCACGATAGCCGGGGTCGTATGGGCATTACGTATGGGGAAGGGCGTAATGCAGCAGCGTCACGTCGATCTAATACACATAGATAGAGAGATAAGCAGGTTTAAAGGGCTGTGATACACAATCGTATTCTGATCAGGAACTTAAGTAGAACCTTTTTCAGCGCCCTGTTTGCTTTCCCAACTCCTAACCTTTAGCTGTAAGTCAGTTATTTCATCTCATCTAATCTAGATATGATCTGATTCCAGTATCCAATCAACTTGGATAGGCTGGTCTTTGAGAGTACAGCGTATTACAGTTCTTGAAGCCTAATATATTTTGTCTTAGAGATTCAAGTTCAACTCATTAACATGTGATGCGATATGCTGTTTATACCGCCTTATTACACAGCCTACAAGAGTCTGAGTTCTCAAGCTTCATAGTCTTTAAATGATTCATGAAGGTACCATGGCCTTTGATATATTGTACTGCAATTCTCATTCTATCTTTATTAAGTCTCCACAAAAATCTTGAATTTTTTGTCAGTATTGGAAAAAACTGACGTGTTTGTTATTATATTTCATGCTACGACATGAAGACCGAAATAAGTGAGCGTGATTGCGTAGCAATCTCTCGAAGGCAGTTGCGGTATCACCATTTTCGTATAATTTGTGTCCCATGGTGCGGTATCACTATTTTTGTATAATTTGGGTCCCATGGTGCCCTTCAAAATTTTTTTGACCCAACCCTGCAGCGTAAATAATGACAATAGCAGCTCGTCATTTGCAACTATACAGGAAATGTGCTGTACACAACGAGATCAAAAACACGTATAAGTGGTTGTGGGGATATTATCGTTCCCTTGTATTTTGGGTGCCATGGGCCCATTTTAGAACCTGCTTTGACCCAAATCCTATATCCTTATTTATTTGTTTGCTTTACAAAATGAGCTTCATCGACTCAGATATCTCCACCAGTTGTCGAGTTATAAGTAGCAGCATGATTTTGGCACTTTCGGGAAACCCGAGCCCCTTTGGCCCGTTTTTCATGAGAGAGGGAAGATATTGAAATCGGCATTCGTGTCTAACTAAAGGGCACAAAAGAGATTTATTGCTCTAAATCAGCTGCCGCACAAATCAATCCAACCAACCAAAGTTGAGTAACCAGTAACCAATAACGGACATTGTGTAATTCACCACTGTCTCGGCTAGTTAGAAATCTTCGCTTCAATAGCTTCACTCACTACTCGATTCTCCTAAGTGAAGGATGTGTGGTGACCCCTGGCATTTTTTCGGCGCCCCTAGGAAAAAACGGGTGCCCCATGTGTTGGAACCCCCTACCAAAAGCCCACATTTTTGGTTTTCTCCCAGAAAAAACGCCCATATTACAACATAACATAAAAACTATTGAAATTTTTTAACAAAAATCCCTTTCGGAAGTTTTAAATTTGACAAATTTCAACAAAAATTTGGTTAAAAAGTTTAGTTTTAGCCTGAGTAGAAAGGGTATTGCATCGTTTCTGAGGCTATTAACGAACAAGCGTTTTTCATCGAAAAAATATTAAACATTGAAAATTTTTAAATTTCGACCCCCAGTTCAAGCCAAATAAGCACAGTTCGCACCCCATAGCAAAATCAGGCGCCTTCCCCTTGCGAACCAGGGAAGGCCCGGTTCATGCCACCTGACAAATTTTTCAGCGAATGAGAAACCAGAGCTATACTCAGAATTCAATAAAAGTTTAAAAATTGGTTCACAAAGCAATCATACCTCCAATGTGGCATACAATTCCGGAACTTCCATCCAATCGGAAGGTAACCGTATGGTGGCACCAAAATACTTCTTCAGATATAATCGAGCCGCGGGTTGCGAGGCAACATATGCGAGCAACAAATTTGCCGGTGTTCTGATGTTCAAGTCATTGCGAGAGTACAGAGCGGCCTAAAGTATAAATTAGTAGCGTTGGTTGCCAAGCGCCTCCACGTCTTTAATGAAAAATGAAGATTACCCGATAAATGTCACACCCGCCGAAGAGAAACCAACGCGCTGAAAACATATCATTTGGTAATAATCAATATCTCTAAAACAGTTCTGACCCACAATACTATTCTTATGAGCGGCCTACAACAAAACGTATACGCTAAATAACATGTACCGCAAAAAATTATTGCAAATAATACTGTAATATTTACAGAGTATTCATCTATCAGTTATTCGGTGAAATATCAAATATTGATGTCTTGCCATTGATATACACATGCATGCGTTTGTCTATATAAATATTTATATCTATACATTTATATATTCGTTTGTATAAATGTAAAAATATATATATACATATAATTTAATCACAATGAACATCTTCCAAATTTATTTTTACGGCGTCCCAGACCCGATGTTTCTGATGACAGAAATCAGTCTGCAGTTTAATTTAGCTTTGTCCTGTTTCTCGGCATTTTTACACCAATGACTCGCTGTTTATTTTGCTACTGCTTGAATGGTTTTATCACTGTTCATGGTTTGTATTTTTGCGTATTATGCGGTGTAAATGCACAATATCAAAAAAATACAGTGCTAAAAAATTCACCCTTAGATTTACACACGTCTGATACTTGCCTTAATAGCAGTGGGTGCTTAAAACTGGAATACCTACTAGCTGGCGACTTGAATACAGATGTTTTATAGCTTGACAAGAATTTGAAAACGTGAAATTATATTTGCGTGTATTTTTATTCACTTCGCGTCCAAACATAAAGCGTAAAGCGTTAGAGGTGTATATTGCAGCACAAAACATTGTCTACCACTCTGGGGTTTATACTTTATACAACTATACGCAATTGATAATGAATACACACCACGGAAAAATCTTCCACTCTGGTGGAAAATTTTACACGCACCTGAATTTCGAAATCAAAACACTGCTACTGTTTCTTCATTTCTCACTACTGCTTTTGTCTATAATGCTAGCATAAGAATTGCGTTGTTTCCATGATCAAAAAGCAGCGCTTATGTCTTCCGTTGCATTTTCAGGTACTCATAACACAAACGTTTGTATTTACATTTAAAGTGATGTGATCTTCGAATAATGGTAAGCAGTATTTGAATGTAAGTGGTTCAAGCTGTTTCACACAGGTATGTTATTGAATTCGAGTCGAATGAGAATTTTCAATTTTGGCTCTGGAGGGGGGTTGAGGAGGTCCCGTCTGTGTGTGTCTGTCGCACCTGGATCTCTATAACGGTTGGGTGGATTTTGATGCACTATAGCTCATTCGAACTGCAATGGTCGATTTAGGTGTAGTAACGGAGCCCGATTTTTGAATTTTTTGCCGTGAGAAAAGTTATGGGGCAAAATCGGGCAAAATTTTGGCCATTTTTCGGGTACCCCCTGCAGTTTTTGCAACTTTTCTCAATAAGTACACGAGGCAAATTAAATACGCAAACTAAGAGGCCTATTCCATGTAGCTTTACCAGGGCTTTCCAATGATATATAACAAGTTTTTCAACTACTTCCCAATCTGGATCTATAACCTTATAGTTGGCGCCAAATTTCATATTTGGTGAAAAGCGTGGGAAATGCACCTAAATGTGTGTTTTTGTTGCTTTTAGTGTCTTATATGGGGTTTTCTGGGCAGATAAACTCATTGCAAGTGTTAAAAATATTGTTAAGCAAATATTTTTTACACTTCTGGTTCATAGTTGGCATAAAAATGACGTTTTCGCAAGTTTTGGTGAGAAGTCGTGGGAAAAGCACCTGAATGTGTGTTTATTGTTGGTTTTAGTGTCGGATATGGGGTTTTCTGGGCCGACAAGCTCATTGCGAGTGTCAAAAATATTGTGTGGCAAATATTTTCACACTTCTGTTTCGGTGGTTTGTTCTCATCACTCGAATTCTGGCTCGCAAGAGAGCTTCACTAGATTTGACGTATTTGTAACACCAAAATGTGCTGCACAGCCAGGTTCAAATTACCTTCACAGCATTCAAATCTGCATGGCATCCCAATTATTAAGTTATATTATGCAAGAAGAAACTATAACAAAAAATCCATGATTGCAAAAGCTGATTAACCATTCATTTGTAACTAGTGTTTTAGTCAACTATTGCACAGATGGAAGAATGCTCTTTTGAATTACGGTTCAACATCAAGAAATCTCATTTGAATCTACTCGGTATTTGGCCGAATAGCATAACTATATATTAACTTAACCTAATAGCTTAATATTCTGCCGAATACCGAATATTGAGCGACATCAATAATAGATGTCCGAAAATAAGAAAAACAATTGACACATTACTTTAGCAAGAAACTCAGGATCATGCTTCAAAACTTCTTTAGCGTTCGCAAGCAAATTTCGTCGTGACTCGTTTCGGTTATTTTTATAATTCGGTGATCCGATTAGCGATCCACATAGAACGTTCAACAAAGCCGACTAAAAGCATAAGCATTGAAACGTGACTACCGACGGCACGAAACAAACTAATTTTGTCAACATTATCACAACGTTTTTGCAGCCACAAATATGTGCGTTACAATACCCATTCTCGCACAATTAAAATACCCACATTCAACGCCATATCTCAACACATTCTCATTTCCGTATCGATGGAAACCGATAAGGTATAAACAAATACACTGTCGCTAAATTAGTTATCTAACTTCGATGAGTTACAAATATACAAGTACAAGTTTCCCAGTGACTACTCTAACATGAAAAACTTAAAAATATGAACATTCGCATGATTATCTCGGATGAGCAGCAAAATGGGCAACTGAGTCCAGGTATGTACGTTGACCAGTGAACTGCACATGCTATGATTTTCGACATGGGTGATGGACAGTTTTGAGCTTTTGTGCAGCTCAGTGTTGCTTCCTGATTGTTAAACACTTTACTAACAGCCCATTTATAACATTGGAAATACATTCACTGAATTCTGAGAAGGTAATCAATCACATATGCGAAGTCACGAAAAAATTAAGCTTATAGTAACCTCATGTAAGAAGTCGGAACGGGATAAGTGAATCCGATAAATGTGTCATAACAAAGATGCATCGTACCTTAGCTTTGTTGGCAACCTTCACTTCGGAATCAGCTGGCTCCAAATCTTTGCGCGTTTGCAACGCCTCCGTAGTTAAGTCCGGTATTATAAAATTGTCTGTGAAATCCATACTCTCTACTTTGCTCACGTCCTGCAATCAGGATTCAAATTTGTTAGTATTACAGCTTAGTGGAAACATATCATATAAGCACTTAATCTTCATTAGTTATAATTGATAGCTCTCAGACACTTCATTATCAATAACAAAAACACAGTTTTTGACGTTGTATAACGTGATTTAATGAAAAATACTTGGAAATATATCTTGAAGTTAAAGGGGTGTTACAGATTGCCTATTACCAGTGTATAACATTATTTAAGTAAACTACTAGCCGGTCATAATAAAAGGAAGAGTAACAAAAGTGAGATTATTACACTCTTGCCGGGTACAGTGAATCTCCAAAAAGTTTAACAATTATAATACACGATAGCTCCTAAACCGGATACGGTCAGTCTACAAAAAATATTATAGTCGTTGCGTACTTCATACAGTGCAACTCCAAAAAAAGCTAACTATTCTATCACACGGTCGCTGTCGTTGTTACACACTTGGTCCCATACGTACCAGATACCGTGAATCTACAACAGGATACCATTACATTGAGAATTTAGGATTCCATTACGCGCCACTCCCATGTATATACCTGTGCTGTCCACAGCCTACCGAAAAGTGAGATGAGTATGAGCTTCGGGAGGGGGGGGGTGGGTGGGTTTGTACAATGTTTATTATCGGGCGAAAATCTCACGAGCTTGGGAGATTGGGAAGGTGGATGATGGGGCTCCTCATACCCTCTCCCAATGTGCACAGGCTAGTGTACAGGATACTACAATGAATTCGACGAGAAGAAATATTCATCTGTGTTGTACATATGCGGCTTTGAATTCGAAGTGCATCCAAAATTCACACTGTAACCCAAAATAAAATAATAGCTGTGTCGACCATTATCAAGGTAGAAAATACTTAAGATCAGTGCTACACGTATATAAGCACAAAGAACTACATTAGGCATAGGCTCGCTATATTGCGATCTAAAAAATCCAAGAACTATGACTTCGTGATTTTAACAGTAATGTTATATTTGATCGCATCCGCTATTACAAAGGTTTTAGAGAATTCTGGCAGCGACGAAGTGATTTATTTGAGTGTATCCTTGACTGATGAACTCTTTTTGTAATGGTTCTGTGTCTCATGAGACCCATCCCCTTGAACCATGCATGATTTCGCCATTTTCAACGTAATGTTTAATTTGATGTATTTGTGGTTATATATAAAGGTTTTCGAGAATGCTAAAAACGATGAAGTAATTTATACGAGCGTATCTGTAACCAGAGACCCCCTTGAGTCATATATGATTCCGTGATTCTCAACGTAATGTTATAATTTATTGCATTTGGAGTTGTAAAGGTTTTCGAGGATGCTTAAAACGGCGAAGAAATTTGAGTACATCTGTGACCCATATAGATTTTTTGGAATGGCACTGTATCACAAAACCCCATTGAGCCTTTCATGATTTCGTGATCTTCAATGTAATGTTAATTATTATCTGCAGCATTTCTGGTTACTAAGGTTTTCGAGGATACTGAAAACGATGAAGTGATATATTTGACTGTATCTGTGACCAATATACACTTTTTAGCATGAAGCTGTATGCCCTGGGACCTCACTTTGATCTATTGTTAGTTTCAATCCAATGTTGTAATTTGTTGAATCTGGGAGTATAAAGGTTTTCGAGGCTGGCAAAAATGATGAGTTGATCAGTGAAAACGAATATGTGACTATAAACGTCGCTTGATCGCAGTGATACCGCTCGCAGTGCAATCGTGGGTTTACCCACTTCTAGTATAGATAATAGGTACAACAAATGTTTATAAGCGTATGATTAAGAATGCAAAAAAGAATTGATGTTGCTAATTTCGTTGTGGAAACAAAGCACTTCAAGAACTACAAATGACCTAGTCTCACTAATGCAGCCGGATCAACAATGGTCGGAAGATTGAAACGCTGCAATAGTACCGTCGCGGAGAATGATAAGATTAGTCTGGACGAATTGATCTAAGTTAATCTCTTCACTTTCATGTCGGAATGAACTAGGATGCAGCGCAGCCAGAGCACATGATATACCAATGATTGAGAGAATAAAATATGCTGTGTTAGTTTCGTTGTTTGGAAAAGTATATAAGGTGTGTTGTTGCCACCGTGTTGCGTGGGACTATCTTCGCAAATTGTGAAATTTTGGCATTTCTTTTCCAATTATAAATTGTACGCTAATCGCTAGATGGGGCTATAGATTTTACGATTAATGCAATTGTATTTAAAGCGAACTAACCAAATCGCTAAGTTCTAGGCCCCTAAAACTAAAAATTTTCTTAAAATTATAAATTTCTAGAAAGTTGTGATTTTATAAATTTGGAATGTTATCGCCTATTATGAATAGCAAGTCTTATATGACTAGAGGAAAAATTCGCTTGAAGTAACTGCAAATGTTTCAGCTTGCACCACGAAACCAAAAAAAGCGATCTATTTTCGAAATTTCTCAGCTCATGGGGTTACGTTTCGCCAATCTGTGGAAAAAATTCCTATCCAAGGTCATGATACACTGTCATGTGTATTGTGAAATTAACTGCAAAGACACATTTGGCAGTTGCCACAAGATTTGACAGATTCCCGACAACCCTTTATTCACTTAGCGAGTACGCTAACCTTTTCAACACTTGTTAGAAGAAGCCACTAATATCTGCTAAGAATTACAACCACTGTTTTCCTAATGCGCTGCAATAGTATTATTGCGTTTCTGGGACTTTAAAAAGGGCTTCAACAACTCAATTTCAAACCTCAAAATAAGCAGTGAATACAGACTAGACAAGCTCGCCCCGGTTCCGGTCATCGAGTGTATTACTGTTGTTATTCACTCCTCATGATCCTACTGATATAAAGATACATATAGTAGTATAGTTTGTAGCATGTTACTCAGCATGAAGTACGGGGTAGGACTGTAACTTAAATAGAGGGATAGTTAACAAATCTAGGACTACGGAGTACTTCGAAATCATAAATAATAATGCTACTTTGAATGATTAGCGTTACTTCTTTGCCTTATAAAGTCTTTGACAGAGGACGACAAAAGTGTGAGAGGAAATTAAAAAACCTAAGTAAAGATACCTGAGCGAACACAAAGACAAATATATTTAGTTTTATTGTTATACAAATATCAACAATAGTGTTTCTGTTATGGTTGAGTTTATGAGCTGACTGGAAATGGGAAACTTTTATTACAAAATAAGCGATGCAGATACCCCCGAAAGACAAAAATTCGCCGGAACTCAAACTTCACATTAACCGGAGGCCCGATTTTTGGCACAACCGGAACCGGAATTCCGGTTACTCCCTGACAGACAGAGCTCAATTTCCTTTCACAACCATAGAAAACAATATTTTACATCAATGGATTAACTTGTAAAATGTAAAAGCTGGAATATTGTTTTCAGTAGGCTTTGTCATTTCATCACTGCAGGAATTGTTCATCTTAGGCTTATGTTAACAAAAAACTCCACGTGGATGCTTGTAGCAGTAGTCTTACCTATTCAGAGTGCTGAGTTATGTTCTAGTTGAACCTGTCCAGCCTAATGCGCATAACAGAGTACAGATTGCTTGGAAGAACTTAAGCTTCAAACATTAACAATTATGAGTATTTTACGTTACTGCAACCCTGTCTAGCAATCTGCCTCATGTATAAATCAGCAAGAATAAGTTTTGTCAATCACTATATCCCTAAATTTAAGTATAATCTATGAAACCCAGTCTAACAGCACTTCCGTTCAGAAAGTAGACCTTGAGCTCCTTCAGAACCGGACAAACCAATAATTTTTGGTTAGTGTTGACTAACAACTATATGTCTAGATATGTTTAGCAACTCTAGGCGATAGGAAAAGGGTTGAAATTTTCTTGTCTATGCTCCATTCTTTGCGGGCACATTCAGTGTGGTGCAGGCACGGATGCATAATGGAACGCGCCGGAGTCGCGGTGCCGGACAGCAATAGCCGACACATCATCTCAATAGATTATATACGTAAATAAGAATTTTAGATTCCTCAGCCGTAGAAAGGCATTAATATCATGGCTATACATTAAATTCAACGTAAAATTATCTTTAAAACATGTTTATGCCATAGTACCTTTATTTCTCCCTTTAATTTTTCACTGACTAGATTCCGGTTCGCTTTACATGAACATTTTTCTAACTGCTTGTTCCTGTTCTGGTTATTTCCTTCTATACAGGTAATAACTGGACGCAATACGTTAAATGCACACATGTATACCATGATGAGAGGACAGCAAATTTCAATATTGGGCTACTACAATGCAGAATCTGAAGTTTAAGAATATTTTGTCTTTCATTGTAAGGAAATGAACACATTTAGAAGTTTTCTTCAGACAGAAACTACTGATACAAAACATGGTCAAAATTTCACCTTACCACGTTGTGGATAATCTCACCTTACCTTACGTTACAATACTTATTATAATGAATACAAGAAGATTTACTTGAGCGTTTGTTGGGGAGGACTACGCCGATATCATGCGCTGTCGGACTAAGCAAAAGTAGCTTTTCTACATTATCACCCAATATCATCAGTTGCTTATCTATCAATATAAAGGTAAAACAGTACCTACCGTATAAGTAATATTAATTTCCTGCTGATAAATTCTAATTGTCTGTTAAATTAAGATTATTATATCCCTGCTAAATAAAGAAAAAATAGAAAACACCAGCTAAAACACATTCTTTGAGCGGCGTGGTGCATATCGACTAATACGGGAACTATGATAAGATGTGTGCTGAGATATTGTAGAAATAAAAGATGAAACAAACTCCATTTCTTATTTCAAATCACTTTTATTTTATCCGATGCTAATCGACTCGATTTGATTCAGTTTTCGCAAACAAAACTGATTTTAATTTCACTCTATTTGATTCGACTTAAGTGAAATGAATTTCAATTTAGTTTCCACTATCATACTATCAGCTTTGTGAAGTTAAAACTAACCGATTACATCAATCAGATTAGCAATAGATGCATGTGTTTCACATGAAACATTTTCTAAAATTCCTGCAAAAAGTCGATTTAAAACGTGTCGTTTTAAAACGAGTCGATTTAAAAACAGTCGTTTTAAAACGAGTCGATTTAAAAACAGTCGTTTTAAAGCGAGTCGATTTAAAAAGTCGTTTTAAAACGAGTCGATTTAAAAACAGTCGTTTTAAAACGAGTCGATTTAAAACGAATGAATTTCATTTCAGCTTTCTGGAACTGAATTTAAAACAAACTCATAAATCCAGTACCTAAATTTAAACTGTTTTAGTTTTGCCATGTCTACTCTGTGCTCGCATGTTATCGTAGTTCCCGCTTAATTCTACATGCAAGGATTCATGCAATTCCTATTCAAAGTCGAACATTCGTCAACCAAAAGTTGTCCAAAGGTTTCCCGCGATATTTTCACAAGAAATTCTCAGATTTCCAGGATAAAAGCACCAAATTTTTTCTTCGATTTTTCGGATACAGAAAACAATATTTGGAAAACATTGGTGCTATCTAAACCGCCTTGCTAATCCTGCGGCATTATTTATTATTAAAAACATACGTAAAAACTTCGCGAAGTAAACAGACACCAATTGTTACATTATATATCCTAAAATTTATGTATTTGCAGTCGGAAGAACTGTTCGTGCTGTTTTTGAGTTCAAATCTGAAAAACAAATTATTCTGAAATAGCAAAAAATTGTTCAAATTTAAGGTTTTTCACTGACAAAAAGACGATATTTATCAAAGACGTTACCATAACAATCAAATCAGTTTATTTGCATTCACGCAATAAGCTCCAGCCATAAGCTTTTGATCATGACGGTCTTGACCGCGTGGCCAAACAGGCCTCAGGGCGAAAGCAGTACAATGCATTCAAAAAAATTTTTTACCACATAGTCGGAGGTCACGCATTTTACTCTAAGGCCACAGAACTTTGCCTGTAAATATCCCTAACCAACGTGAGAATAATGTACAATAATAATTCATATTGGAAGAGACCAAGTATTGATAAACTAAACCTTGTCTAGCTGCATGTTCAGAAATCCCGTCGGTGGAGCTCCAATCATAGCTGCGGTAGCACGCTGTTCTTCCGCCGATCCATCACGACCTAAACGTAAAATTTTTGCCTTTTTCGTTTCAGGTTGCTCCAAGCTCAATTCCCGATTAGGCACACTATCCAAGCTATCAGAAGCACCCGTCGTTGCATTAGCGTCGCCAAGGTTCGGTGTTTGTATCGTTGTGGTCAACAAATTAGTTCCGCCTAGAGTTTCAAAACCACTATACTTTGCCTCGAGAGATGACATCGATGACATTAGGCTTTCTTCTAGTCGTGTTGTTAATTCCTTCATCTATAATAGATCACTACGCAAAATTTAAAGGTAAAGTATAGAATTTGACAAAAAGAACTCATTAACTTGCTTCAAGCGTCCCCAGAAACTTAATTTTAAAACCAACATGATAACCTCTAATTAATGCTATTATTATAAATATAATTTCTAAAAACAATGTATCTTTACTTGGCTTGAAAATTGAATATGCATATATCTTGCAATTTTCAGAACCACTACTGCAACTACTGGCAGTCAACAAATATCTGGCTAGTTTGTTAATATTTCAGGAAGGAATAAACATATTCCCATGCGGTCTTTTGCATATGATAGCTTATAATCTATATAGGCTCCATTTTGCATATAGGCTCTATCCATGCAACCCACGAATGGTGTACGGAAGGCTACCTTTAAAGATGGTACCTTCAGTTTTTGTGACCAAGGGAAAATGCGTTTTTAGATATATCTCAAAACGCAGGCCTCGTATCAAAAAATTTTGACTGTAATTTATGTTCTCCTGAATAATTTATGTACAACTTTTTTTAACAAACAGTCTTTTGTCAGACTCTGGTAAGGAGATAGAGGCACAAAATGGGGTCCCAAAGACCCATTTGAGCATTTTATATATCATATTTTCAGATAATCGTTAACATTATATAGACTCAATAAAACCTTTAGGAGTCTCTAGAAAAATGATGGAATAATTCATCTGAGCGTATCTGTCACCAGTGTGCCCATTTTAGAATGGTATTGTAACCCCTCGACCCCCCCTCCAGCCAAAACCACCAGTCATGATTTCGTTATTTTAAATGTAATGTCATGATATGTTGCGTCTGCTATTACAAAGCTTTTCGAGGATGTTGAAAACAACAGAGTAATTCATTTGAGTGTATATGTGATCGATTAATCCTTTTTGAAATAACACTGTATTCCCACGGGTTACCAAAATTTTGGAGGATCTTGAAAACGGTAGGGTGATTCATTTGATCATATATGTGACCGATTGGCCCTTTTTGGAATGGCACAGTATTCCCACAATCTTTTCCTTCTTTCCCGAAGAACTATGCATGGTTTCGTAATTTTCAATACATATGTCATTTTGTTGCATTTGCTGTTACAATGGGTTAAGAGGATGCCGAGAACGCGAAAGTGATTTATTTCAGTGTATATGTGACCAATATATTCTTTTTGAGATGGTAGGTACTGTATCGCATAGGCTCCCTTGAGCTATGCTTCATTTCGTCATTTTCAACGTAATGTTATAATTTGTCGAATTTGTGGTTATTAAAGTTATCAAGGGAGTTGAAAACGATGAAGTCATTTATTTGACTGTATCTGTGACCGATGTAGACTTTTTAGCACGAAAGTGCATGCCCTGTGACCCCCTTAGATCTATGCATGATTTCGTGGGTTTGAATCTAACGCTGTAATTTGTTAAATCTCTGAATGCAATGGCTTTCGAAACTGGCAAAATGATGAATTGATGAATGCAAAGGGGTATCTGTGACTACAAATGTGCTTGCTTGCAGTGATACCGCTCGCTGCGCAATCGCGTGCTGGCTCACCTTCTAGCATTAACTTCTGTAGCAAGGGCTTATACTTATGGCATTACTATCAGGAGTCATACATAAGGGATAATTATAATAAAATAACGCATCCTCTCAATCCTAGCTATGTAAGTTCGAGCAAGTATATCATATCAATAAATCCAGTCTGATAGAACAAAATAAGTATGTATAAGTACACGAGCAGTTCTCGCCCAACGATGACACTATTTACAACCATAGCACTAAGGCTAAGCCCGTGTGTTCTCAGATGCAAATGTTCCCAAAGCTCGACAGGAAAAACAAAATACAATTGTATAATAATCCTAGGCCTGCTACCCCTTTGCAGAGGCGATAATAAAAAAGATCGTGCTATTTATTATCAATTATATAAATATTTCCCCATTTTTCTAGACGAAATTCCTCAACCTAAAATGCCCCAGTTAGATGTGGGAAGGGGAAATTTAGCTGCCCCAGGTACTTTCAAGCAAATTAGGAAAGCCAGTAGATTGACAAACTTGGCCATTATGATAAATTACAACCTTTGTAGTTTAATCTAAGAGCGTACTGATGAATACGAACACCTACGCCTTTTGCGTGCACAGCCAATCAGGTCTCGATAGCATACATCTAATATGCTATTCGTTAATATCACACCATACAGCACAAGTTGCGATCAGACGTTATTCCAAACCCACAAAAGTTACATCAGATTTAGACTTTCCAGTGATATCAAAGCCAATATGTCAAGCAAAGTCCGTAACAAACAAATTTTGCTGTACATAAAAACATTAAGCCAATAGTATTCATTACCAATGTATTTGGCTCACTCTAGCTTCCAACCGTTTCGTCATCGCTTCAACAGATTCTATACCGCCAGCGCCACCATCGAGATCTGCTTTTGCACTATATTTCGATCGCTAAAGTGAAACAGAAAAATTATAAGCAGAGCTAATTTTGTTAATATGATCCGTAGCGGCGTAGAACGAAACACATATTTTAGGTAATGGCAATGGGGCAATTTAAAGTATCTGTGTCAAAATGACACTTACAGCTAACTAAGAGGGACAAATGCAGAGGCAATCCGTAACAATTAATTTTCCATGTCACTTTCCTAAAAGACCGACAATTATTTATCGTTCATTATTTGCGGCCACATATCGCAGGAAACAGAATGACATAACACCCTGTTGCAATCGAACCTGGAATACACCCTCGCAAACATAAAAAATTTCGCCACGTATTCAGTAAATCATTTATTTCCGCTGGGTTTACCCAGGTTAATAGCAACCATTAATTCCGAAAAATAATTTTCGAAAACCTATAACTTCTGAACTCAAAGATGAACCATTTGGCACTCCATGCCATGTTGTACATCATTCTAGGGGTCACCCAGATATTCTGATAGGTGTTATACTGAATAAGGTGCACCATAAAATGTTCAAAATCAAAAGTAAAAATTTCATTTTTAATAAAAATTAACAGAAAAGATCACACAGCAAGTCCTTCCAATATTTAAATTAGTAGATAAAAAATAACGGTTTTGCCCCCCCCGCCGGCGGTTTGAAGGCGCTTGGGCTGGAGATGGAGCCAGGGTTTTAATACATCTATACAGTTACATATATGCACAGTACATATACATACTACATGTACAAATATGAATTATTTATATATATATATATATATATATAATACATATTAATATATTAATATGTTAATATATACACATCTGTGCATAGTTTGTGTATATGTTTCTATGTTTTTAAGCTTATGCGTGCATGTACTGTTTGTATGTTTTTGTTTCTACAATATATATTTATATACGCATTTAACTGTAAATATTAAGTTTACCGGTGTTCTATGTAAACAGTTTTTCGGTATAAAACTAGGGAACTTCTGATTTGCATAAATGTTCATAACTCGCTCAAAAATGGACTTAGAAAAATTTCAAAGGTACCAAAATAATCCTGGGGATGAGATCTACTCGATGGATGTCTTCAGAACCACTTTTAAGAGATCTTGTTTTTCGATAAATTTTTAAGATTTATATAACTATTAAACACGGTAAATTTGATGTTTTATCGGGTCCAACGCGCTTTCACATATATTTCTTCTTTTCTTGGAGTCGCGACGTATTGGCCATAGACTGCTCCCATCGGTTTGATTTGGAGTATGCGCGTAGGAATCAGATGACATTGGTTGGTTGTTCGTAGAGAACGTCTTCCGTTGGTTCAGGTGGTAGGTATCTCTGTCGGAAGGAATCTTCAATCGGGCACTCCCAGAAAGCATGTTTCAGGTCGTCACTTTCATGGTTGCATTTCTGGCATCGTGGCGAGGGGGCTTTCCTGATGTGGTGTAAGTACTAATTCAGTATGGGTGACTTCTCGCCGCATCGCAGTTGGGCCAGTATTCTTCGCTCTCGTCTGGTCAAATTGACTTCTTTATCTCTGCTAGGTGGAGGTCTGATCCCGTATCTTTCCAATTCTGCCGCTAGCTTCTCCCGGTGCATCCGCTTGATTGTTGTTTTTGCCGTCGTGAAGTCAATTGGTACTGATTGTTGGTCCATTGCGTTTCCTGCGTTTGCCAGCTTGTCTGCTTCTTCATTTCCTTCAATCCCCGCGTGACCTGGCACCCACTGTATTATGACCTTATTGACTTTGTTGCACAGTAAACTAGATTATGCCATAGGTCTTCTGAGCTCTGAGATTTGATCGAGATTAACTCTCCAGTGAGGTTCGTGACTAGAGATTGAGAATCAGTGAGCACCATAATGACGTCATAACGAGTTGGGTTTAGGTTAAGCAGGGCTTGGATTCCTTTTAAGACAGCTGTTTTCTCTGCTTTGTAGCTTGATGTGTAGCGCCCAGCAGGGTAGCTGCATCTGTATTGCGCTGTACTTGTTTCTATGAAGATGCCGGAACCACCGTGTTCGACTGATGACTTAGCAGAACCATCTGTGAAGAGCTTGATTGTGGGGTCTTCGTGTGTCGGCAGCGTTTCTGTTGCAGCAGCGCGTCTAATGTCTTCGGGGTCGCTCCTCTTGGTTGGGATCAGTAGGGATGGGTTCCGTCACCATATTAGCAGGCTTTCTCCACGGACACATCATGGAGGCAACGAATGTTTCACGGGGGTATTCTAACAGCCTCCTAGATGTCGCAAATTCCATACCAACTTCACGCCAACATTTTACCGTCTTTAGCCTGTTTATGCCGCGGCTTTTTGCTACATTTCTTAGTGGATTGTTGTCGGGTAGTCTTTTGCTTCTCTCGTAAGCGATTGCTGTAAGGGTTTTCGCCCTACGGCTATTGCGGTCAGGCCTGCTTCGTTGAGCGCTTTCTTCTCATTCGATCCTTTACATGATCCTGCTATGATTCGCGCCGCAGCGTTCG
This sequence comes from Trileptium ribeirensis, assembly GCA_030248225.1. NCBI lineage: Eukaryota > Metazoa > Nematoda > Enoplea > Enoplida > Thoracostomopsidae > Trileptium > Trileptium ribeirensis. Next base: position 6,921 of record JASANE010013647.1, on the reverse strand, counting down.
GTTCTCTCTGTAGCAGCTTGATATTCGAATCTACCGCTAGAGACATCCATGCCCCAGCTGCGTACTCCATGGCACTTTGAATATAGGCCAGATAAACCAGCTTGAGGGCTTCTTTCTTACAACCCCAGGATTTTCCCGCAATCGCTTTTAGAGCGGTTAGCTTGGATCGAATCTTCTTTTTTAGCAGCTCAATATGCCTCTTGAAGGTGAGTTCGCAGTCAAATGTCACACAAGAAACTTCGGATGTTCACAGGTTGCAACTCTGCTATTATCGATGTACTTCACGATCGGCTTGTGTTTCGCCTCTTTGTTGTTCTTCGTGAAGAAACATACTTCGGTTTTCTCCTTGCTGATGATCATCTTCCACTTTTCAGCCCAGCGCTCCAGAACGTGCACAGCTTCCTGTATCATTTTGACCGCTTCTTTCCTGTCATGTTTCGCAATAAGAGCTACATCATCAGCAAACAGGCTCACTTCAACTCCATTTGGTAAGTCACATATATTTAGGAAATTCCAACACTGGTATTTGATTGATTTGGTTGGTGTATAGGCAATATTTTTGAATGAAATTATGAAGTTCTAAATTGACTTTCAACCTATAACTTGTTTGTTTATATTAATTCTAATGCGATCATCGACGGCATTCCACATTTTTAGGTGCACAAGCAACAACCTTCTTTCATCTAATTTTGGAAACACGTTTGTAACTAATAAGAGCATAATTTTAATAATTTCACCTTAAAAAGAGTTATTTTCGAGTTGTGGCTCATGTAAAATGAAGTGTTGGTATTCACATACCTATAAGTTTGCTTGAATTTCCATCTTCTAGTACATCTGGCTGTATGTCATCTGTATTTACTCATAGTTATTTTATCAACTGTCTTCTTATAGGAACCGCGCCAACCAGTTGTAATACTACGTTTAAACACATCTATGATGGGGTAACCTTACTTTCCGGTTTCTGACGTTTTGACATATTCATAAAGACATTGCGTTGTTTCGCAAATTTTAACAGATCCATTAGGGCGAATAATTTATGTATTTTGACACATTCGTAAGGGTGTAATAGTGTTTCGCTGTTCTAACATATCCGTAGGGGGTGTAATAGTGTTTTTGCTGTATAAATACATTCGTAAGGGTGTAATTGTGTTTTCGCTGTTTTAACACATCCGTAAGCGCGTAATGTTGTGCTAGACATTTTAGCAAATCTGTAAGGGTATAATAGTGTTTTCAGTATTTTAACACATCCGTAGGCGTGTAATAGTGTTTTCAACATTTTAGCACATCTGTAAGGGTATAATAGTGTTTTCGACATTTTGCCACTTCCGTAAGGGGTAATAGTGTTTTCAGTATTTTAACACATCCGTAAGTGGGTAATGTTGTTTTAATCATTTTAACACAACCGTTAGGTCGTAAAGTTGTGTTCGACATTTTAACACGTCTGTGAGGGTATAATAGTGTTTTCGATATTTTAACACGCCTGTAAGGGTATAATAGTGTTTTCAACATTTTAGCACATCTGTAAGGGTATAATAGTGTTTTCGACATTTTAGCACATCTGTAATGGTTCAGAAGCTACCGTGTAACACGTTCCAGTGGCTCAAGCGGGAGCGAATTGACGAAATCGACTGGACTTTAGTCAATGCAAACGGCGATGTGGGTTATGTCCTCGAGGCTGATATAGCGTATCCAGATCGTCTTCATAACAAACATAACGACTGTCCCTTAGCTCCCGACCGTTTTCAAGTTTCCTTCGACCTGTTGTCGAAATATTGTAAAGATATTAAAAATTCTACCCATGGCAGCAATGCATCAGTGGAAAAGTTGGTTCCAAATCTCCATGACAAGTAAAATATAAGTTACATATACGCAACCTTCAACTATACCTTCGATTGGTAATGGAGTTAAAACACGTACATCGGATTGTCTCTTTCAATCAGCGTGGATGGATGGAACCATATATAAATTTTAATACATCTATGCGTAAGAAGGCACAGAGCAACTTCGAGAAAGACCTTTACAAACTTCTCAACAATGCGGTATTTGACAAAACAATGAAGAACGTACAAGGGTATGTCGACGTCAAGTTGATAACGGACGGATGCAAATCCACCAAGCTAGTATCAAACCCTCGATATAGCATGTCGTCTATTTTTAACCATAACCTTGTAGCTGTCAAGATGCACCGCAAGTCGGTTAATCTGTGCAAACCGATAAACATTGGGTTCACAGTTTTGGGTCTCTCGAATTCTCTTATGTATGACTTCCACTACAACTATATGAAGGCGGCGTATGATAATAGATGCAAACTACTATTCACCGACACCGATTCACTATGTTACACTGTAAAGACCAATGACATTTACGAAGATATGGCAGCAAATTCACACTTCTTTGATACCAGCGACTACCCCGTCACTCACCCCCTATTCTCAGAACAAAACAAAAAGGTTCTCGGCAAAATGAAAGACGAAATGGCTGGTGAACCGATAAAGGAGTTTGTGGGATTAAGATCGAAGATGTATAGCATATTGATGGGTGATGGTGGGCAAAAGAAACGTGCGAAAGGAATTAAGAAAAGCGTCATCAAGAATCACATGCGACATAAATGTTAAATCGATACGTTATTTAGCGGTATTACTTCCCGGCATGCAATGAACTTAATAAAATCTACGAAGCACACGATTAATACGATTACACAAAATAAACTAAGTTTATCACCTTACGATGACAAACGTTATATAAAGAACGACCGAATATCGTCCTATGCATATGGTAATAGTGACATATTTGATGATAACCTTTTTGGGTTTACTCATGAGTATGAAGAATTGTGATGAATAGTACAGTGGATTTTAAAACAGTGGTGATGATAATAACGATATACTTAATCACTATTAAATGATTATTTTGTGTGGCTATATTTGTAACGTTTGCTGTTTGCTATATATACATCTTTGTTATATTCCACTGTTATTAATAAAGTAATGAACAGTGTGTTGTGTTCAACAATGCTGAACGAGTATCGCGTTGTCTTCTATAGTATTGCTTTGTGCAGTAAGCGATGGGAGGACCAAGTATGTCGATGATCGACTACCACGTTAGAAGACATACATGCTTCGCAAACTGTAGCTGATGTTGAAGATTGATTTTCTTAAAAGAATTTTCTATTTCTGTTAACGCGAACCAGTATGGCAGCAAGACTCAAATCAATTTATCATGATGCAGCTAATGTTGCTGGTTTCTCTACAGCACTAAAATTGTATCATGAAGCTCGAAAGCTTGTTGTTAATGTTAATCTAGGAGAAGTACAAGACTTGTTACGAGCACAAGAAACACACACGTCACACAAACCCCGACGACTTAGATTTAAGAGACGTCGTCCCACAGTGAAAGGCTTGCGTGACCTCTATGAAGCGGACTTAGCTGACATGTCGAACCTTGCAACTTACAACGATGTTTTCAAGTACTTGCTTGTTGTGATTAATTGTTTTTCAAAGTATGCATGGGTTTTTCCAGTAAAAAGCAAAGCAGCGAATACCATTTTAGCAGCACTAAAAAAACCTTCGGGCAATCTATACCCGATAACTTTCAAACAGATAACGGTAAAGAGCTTGTAAATAATTTATGATTTTCGCAAGAGTAAAGGCACTAATGCATACACCGCAAAGAATAAGGAAACTAAGGCAAGTATGGCTGAGCGTCTTATACGAACTGTAAAGGATTAAATTTACACGTATTCAACAGCTAATAACATGAAACGACATATAGACAAGTTGCAGTCACTCGTTCATAGTTATAACACCCAAAATAGTTTTGGATTTATTCCCTCTAAGTGACAGTAGACGACGAAAACGCTATACGAGAGAAGCTGTTTCCAGCTAATGACATTGATGTTCGACATAAATTTCAACTAGGCGATATTGTACGTGTTTCTGCTGAACGACTTCCTTTCGAACGTGGATTCAATCAGCTTTGGTTGCGTGAAGTGTTTACAATAAGTAAACAACAACCATTCAATCCTCCAGTTTACAAGCTTGAAGATGTGAATAAGCAAACTCTATTGGGAAGATTTTATAAGCAAGAGCTGCAAAACGTTAAAGTAGTGGGTGAAAAAATTATGCGTAAACGCAAGACCAAAAGGGGTATAGAGTACCTTGTATAGTGGCTTGGATACCCTAAATCAATGAATTCATGGGCACATGAACGCGATTTGCGACCTATCTATATGGCTAGCCCTGCGGGTGTGTATTGTACCCCTATATCCACTACATTTATCATTGTGTATCCCTATGTTGTACCCCTACGCGTACGTATTCTACCCATATAACACATACTTTTACCATTGTGTACCTCTACGGGTACGTATTGTACCCATATAACACATACATTTACCATTGCGTACCCCTATTTTGTACCCCTGTGTATCCATATTCTGTACCCCAATGCCTCTCCTTTGTATACGTATGTATCTATTTATAGTCATATACTCTCATAAAAGTATTAGGTTAATTTTTACTAAGTAAAATTAGATTAGTGCTACCAACCTAAAGGTCTCAGCGCAGCCACCAGTTCTCTAACTTAAAGTATCTTCACCGCCAACCAAGAACATTTCCAAACGAAACAATATATACTACTACTACAAACGAAACAATATATACTCCTAGAAACATATAGCTGAAATTTTAGTATTCTAATATCCTAATGTACCAAATTGAGCTTATCGCCCTGGTTAACGTGACTGAAAACCTATAAAACGCCACCAATACGTTAAGAGAATCGTGGCGGTCATTTGCAGCTCATTTAAAAATAATATGACTCTTTATATAGGTTGTCTACTGGATTGGAAATCCGGAAGTATCGAAACGGAATACACCCATTTCTGAAACAAGGGGTGTGGCATGAAATATATATGTCGCAAAAAAATCTGGAGAAATTTTTAGCGAGAATTTGTCCCAAATTATTGATTTTAACTGTTTCTTATGCAGATATGTACATTCTAATTGAGTGAGTCCATAGCTTTAGATTTTCTGCTGGCTCTGTTTTTTCAAGAAAAACTCTATTCCATGCGCTATTTCCACGTGAGAAGAACCGGTACGTGACATATTGCCGTATCAAGTTATTTTTTGCAAATTTTAGCTGCGCGAATTTTACGCATTCTTAATTTCCACTGCGCGTTTTTGCGAACATACAAATACCATTCTATTGCTGTCATCGTATTTAGTAATCATAAAAACATTTTTAGACAAATTCTGGCTTATTTATATTCATTCCCACTACTAAACGCTAAAATTTAATTTTTCTTGGTTCCAAAATCATATCGAGTTTATTATGGCTTCTCAAAGATGCAAAGGCGCCTACTGCAGACCTAAAAATGAATACAACATTTTAAATGACCATACAACAGGACAATCGGAGACAACATGTAGGAAACAGAAACACAGTTATAAAAACTTTTACTTTTTTGGAAGTATTTCTTTAACTGGTTTGTAACTAAAAAATTTCATCTATTTAAGACAAAGTAATATACACGTACGTATAAAGTGCGACCTGCAGACCTACTCAATTGCACTAGGTAACTAGTAGATACCACAAATAGAATAAAAAATGTTGCAAACGTATGAAAACATGAAACAATTCCATTGGGAACCCCAGTTGACCTGGGCGTACTGCTTTGCCTCAAGTAAGTTGAGGAAAATACCCCCAGGTATGGAGCTGGGGTAGCTCGAACCCCCAGGTACAATTTTGGTACTGTGGAGAGAAAATGAGAAGATAGTGTTTACTTGTGCCAATTTTATTTCATTCATTTTGTCAATTCGAAAACTTAGTTAATATTAGGCTTGAAACAAATCTAGTTCCACTAAAACCTAACAAATTCACAAATGAGCACATATTATTCTATACTAAGTTCAGCCCAAGATGTGCCAATTTTTACGTCTATTTCGATAATACAGAAACGTTTATATTCAAGTCAAACAAAATTAGCTTACTAACTAGGAAACGTAATAAATTACAAGTGAGCGGAGCAACAGGCAAAATATTTGGTATGTTATTTGTGTATACATGTATTTCAAATAAATATTTAATGAATTTATAATTGAGCGGAGCGAAGCGAGGTGTTTTGTTTTCGTCAGAGGGGGAAAGTTCAGCACCGTCAGTCCGTCCGTTGAACTCATCCAATAACACTGAGTTGATTTCAAAAAACTCTTTTTTGTTTGAAAGGCCTAAAATATCGGACAGGTGCAAGACATATAGATTTTGTCAAAATTTGCATCAGTTATTAGTATGTAATTAGCTAAATCGTTAAGCGTGTCAGCAAACATTTTCAAACAAAAATTGCTTATTTTTCAATGAATAATTAGTGTAAAGCTATTATTTTGGTGCATATACTAAATCGTGGTGATTGTGAATCTGGCGTTTATTACTATTCGAGAAAGTTAAAAACACGCTATTTAGTTAATTAGCTATTTATTGAAAATTTTCAAAGTGCTCAGAAATGAAAAATATATTGCACACGGGCCCTTACTTTGTCGCAGATCACTAATATGACATTTTTGAAGCTCTATAACTTGATCGTATATACTAATAAATTAATTATAATTAATTAGCTAATTGGCAACTTTTATATGCAAATTTTAAAATCACTTCAAAATTGCTAATTTGGTGCGCTAGGGGGTTTTCGATGTCGCTGATCATGAATATGTGGCTTTTAAAGGTTTACGATTTCAGTAATGGGTGCTAATTTGTTAATTAATTAGCTAATTAGTTGATGTTACTAATTAGCTAATATTTTAGCTATCGAGCTTTCTGTATGGTGAATTTGAGATCAGTTTGCCTAAAACGTGATATTAGTAAATTGATTAAATACTTAGTTAACCATGTATGCACAAATACGATACCAAATTCTTTGCCTGTTGCTCC